>MU279063.1:0-257748 GCA_022385715.1 Xylaria cubensis | reverse complement strand
TTAAGTTTATTAAGTTTAGCTTATTTTTATAAATTATTAATATATATTTTAAATTAATATTAAAAAACTTTTTTATTATTTTTATTATAATAAAAAAGTATTTATAGATTTTTTAAAATTTAAAGCCTGCTTTTAAAATTTATAAATAGTATACTTTTGTTTTATTATTATATTTTTATTAAATTTATAACTTTTTTTTTTTTTTTTTTTTTTTAAGCAACATATATATAGCTTAAGTTTATAATGTTTAATTTTTTAAATTAAAAGTAACATATTGCTAAATATATTAACGTAAGCTTATTTTTTTAATAGTTATAATAACAAAGTTTTATTATGTTTTATTAAACTTAAAATTATTATTTTATTAGTTTCGTATATTTTTATCTTTAATTAAACTAAAAAGTTTATTGCTACGTTTTTAATGCTATTTAATAATACAAATAAATTAAGTTTAAAATTTTTTGCAAACGTTTTTATTTTTATATTATATATTAAAAACATTATTTAAAAAAGTATATAAATAGCATACGTAATTTTTATTAGCTTTAAATATATTTAAGTTATATTATTATTAATTTAATGCTTAAACTAAATCGCGAAATAAAAACTATACGTTTTTGGCCTAACAAAGGTATGATATAAATAGTAAGTTGTGTAATAAATCCCTATAGTTCTGTAGAACTACTTAGGTTAAAGTGCCTGGACCGTATATAGAAATACTAATTCGCACTATAAGCAATTGCTTGGCATGATGGGTGATTCTTGCCGCAACCTTCGTATAGCTTCAATAATTACAAGGATTTCCGCCAAAAATTCTGTCGAACCCTTATAATCAGTAATACCCCCCAATTGCCCTTGGTGTTGCGTAACATTCGCTACGTCTTGTTGATATAGCATAAGCTTAGGTTATTATTGTGTGTACTTTACTGGAGCTCTATTTTTTATATGGCCTGTTGGGTGGGGGTCAGTCAAATAGACGGCAGCTCCATTGAGGGCCATTCGTTTGGCTGCTAAGAATGGAGATGGAAGGCTCGTACCACTGGAAGCATGAAATATTTAGTATTATTCGAGTTTGACTAACAATTAGAGAAGTTATTAGGGACCGACTTCCGTCATCAATAAGCAATTAATTATTACTAACCCCGTTCAAGACCATCCCCCTCTAGAGTCATTGGGGCTACAATGAGATATCAGTCACACATCAGTTAACAGAGCTATGATAAATCCTCTAAATGAACTCATGCCTCAAGTCATATCTACTCCTTCAAATGCGATTACCCTTCTTTCCATGACTGGGCTCAGGTTCTTCAATTTCTCCGACTACGGTACTAGATAAGTTGGAATTCATTTTGCCGGTTGGGATAGAATGAAGAGCGAACTCGCCCTCGACGCTGTGTCTGCTCGGTAATCTGAGATGACCGGTTTGTATCATGCCTGACTCGATACTCAGAAGCAAGGTTCTGATGTAGGGGATGCAGACCGTGATGATGCTGAGCCCCTGCACGAAGACCGTAATCAGGAGATACTTCCAACCGTGGAAAGTCGGATCATAACGATGTAGCTTCAAACTTTGAGCTTCGTAGATTTGCACCGCGAAAGTTCCGACAACGCTTCTTGATATTAGCTACCTGGCAAGTATCTTAAAGACGACAGAACATTCGAGATACTCACATGAGACGAGCGGCGAAGCAGCTGAGCAATATGGCCTTGCGTCTTCTTTTCATCCTCAGGGGGTAGATAAGGAAGATAGGAAAGAGAACGAGAGCGCTTTCAATCACAATATTCACTCCCGCAAATGCTTCCCAAAAGGAGAGTTGGTCGATGCATTCAACCCCCAGAAGTTCCCACACATGGGGTGGATGACAGGGAAAGACGGCGACGAAGAAAGATGCGACGGAAAACAGGGAGATGAAGCCTGCCATGGTATGTATCGTCTTTCGGTGGGCATGACTCGGCGTAACCTCGTGGAGAAAGATGAGAACTGACGCTTGCACACAGCTTGAGATCAGAACAAGTAGAATATCGGCTGAATAAACTGCCATCTGCAACGAATCTAGCTGATGCGACGACAGCGTTTCCTGATGTCTCCCGATGCCATTTGGCACGGCAATGGATATAGAAACTGTGAAGCCTATACTAAAGGCCTAGATGAATCATCGTTAGCATACCCGCTATACGAAACATTTCGAAGTCTTACTGTCGCCAAAAACAGTGCAAGGTCTTCCCTATTCCGCTTGCCAGGGATAATGGACGACAGCGTGAATTTGATACCGATCGCGATAAGGACTGAAGCTTCTACGATCCATGTCAGCACGCTGACTACCGGTCCAAGGTTCGATGCCGTGATGGCTTCGCGTTTCTCCATCCCCACGTGTAGCGTTGAGAGTGGGGGAAACAGTGTAGAGCAAGGACAAGGTCACTAGGGTTAAAGAGGGTCTGTAACTTGCTAAATAGGTACACTCATCATGCTTGAGCCAAGGGGGTTGGCAAGGCTAAGCTCGCGCACACTCTATTCCCGAAAAGATGAATTACGTGCCAATGTCATCGCAGGACTTCAGGACAACAGGGAGAAAAGACCGAAGCTGAAAGCAAAGGACGTATATGGCTTATTGTAAATTGGTTCTTTGCAACAATAAGGTGGCACGAACCATGCCAAGTAGCTAAAGTGCAGTGTACATAGAGGAACCAACTGTGTACAGAATGCACGTAGATTTATTACAGAGCCTCAACATGGTACCGAAAGAAGGTCAAGTACGTGTACTATAATTGCGGGATCGGGAATTAGCTGCCGGTCTTCTTTCTCATGCATACTACGTACTGCAGTCAGCGTCACCATGCCAATCTCCTGCCAATCAGTGCAAGAATGACAAGTGCCGCGCAGGAGATCATGGGGGATGCCTGTTCTGATCACCGGTGAAGTGTACATCACGATTAAGCGGAGGTTTCTAGGCATTACGTTACGGGCTCTTGTTCGTCGTATAATTCTCTACGTGCATCTACCTATCGGCAATAAATATAACCCTGTGTTCAGCTTGCTTGAAACCGATGACACTTCCCTTTTAATACCAATGTCAAGCTTACTCTTGTTACACAACATGAGCCCCTCAGTAAATTTGCTTCGCGCCCACCTTTACCGATACTGTCGCCTTCTCGACGATACCTTTACCTCATCTTCTCTCCTTTCTGGGAACGATAAGTATTGTATGAGCACTCTTATCTTCATAGCATCTTTCGACGGCTTTAGATAGTTCCAACGGCATAAGTTCTCAACAGTCCAATGAACAGCTCCTCAGAAACGTCCAAGCGCATAGGGGATACATTTGGTGCGACCTTTGACGAGATCCATGGCTCTACATATTTGGAGAGAGATGCACATGGTCTTGCGCGACTCGGAAAATCACAGGTGCTAAAGGTATGTATGTTTTAACATCTCAATCATCTTTCATCACGGCACAGCGCTGCACAGTTGATAGGTATGGACAAATCTACAGACGCTAGCTGATAAAGAGTATCTTTTGATAGCGTCGATTTGGGTTTCTTTCCGTTTTTGGATTCAGTTGTTGTATCCTCGCCACGTGGGAGACGGCATTGGCGTAAGTACTGGACAGTTCGTTATACCCCTGAAAGGTCACTCTGCTCATGCCAAAGGCCACTAGACTCTTCACTGAAGCATTCCACAAGTAAGTTATCCGAGTTTCGATTAGAGGGGACAGAGGTCCGTCTCCAACTAACCGTCGAATCACAGTGGCGGACCGGCCGCCTTGGCATGGGGATTTCCCATCGCCTGGTTGTCTTCATTCTCCGTCTACCTGTGCTTAGCAGAGATGGCATCCATGTAAGGTTAATGAATGGCCCGGCTCAGGCCTTTAGTCATTAAGTTAATCTTTGAAATACAGTGCACCCATCTCCGGCGGACAATATTTTTGGGTTGCGATACTGGCCCCTCGAAAATACAAGCGGTTTTGTGGTTACCTAACAGGTTTTCTCCCTCCTCCCTTTCTAGTTCCCCAAACTTCTCTTAAGCCTCTAGCACTAACAGTCAGTAGGGTGGCTCACTTCACTTGCATGGATTGCTACCCTCGCTGTTGGCAGTATCTTTACGGGCACGATAATTCAGGGGCTTATCATCTTGAATTACCCGGACTATGAACCTCAGAACTTTCATGGGGCACTTCTCGCTTGGGCTGTGATTGCTGTGTGCATCTTTGTGAACACTGTAGTCGCTGGGCTTCTACCCGTCCTCGAAGGACTCATCCTTTTGATACATGTTCTGGGATTCATCGCAATTCTCATAGCATTGGTGTATCTATCACCTCACGGCTCGGCAGAGGATGTTTTTTTTCGTCCTCTAAATGAAGGTAATTGGCCAAGCCAAGGTCTTTCATATCTTATTGGCTTCATCGGTAACGTCGCAACCTTCGTCGGTAAGCATTCTAACCCCTTGAGGAAAACGAAGCTATGTTTAACTCATTACGGTTGCTACATGACAGGCGCAGATGCGGCTGTTCACGTAAGTACTTATCTCGAGGTGACTTAGAAAACGAATGCTAATCTTGAACTTCTTGTGTAGATGGCGGAAGAGATAGAAAATCCGGCAATGAATGTGCCTCGAGCTATCGTGACCACCGTATTGTTGAATGGCAGTACGGGGTGGGCCATGGTGCTCGCTGTACTCTTCTGCCTTGGCGATATTGAGTCCGTCATTGTATGCTCTCCCAGATGCCCCTTACCATGTCTGTCGCCGAAGTCTGTTCTCATCTATGTTACAGAACTCTCCTACTGGCTTTCCATTCATACAGGTTTTTTATAATGGGGTTGGTAGAGCTGGGGCTACAGTTATGACGGTAGTTATTATCGTCATTATCTGGTGTGCCGTCATCGGATTTGCGGCCACAGCAAGTCGGATGACCTGGTCATTTGCAAGAGACCGTGGTCTACCTTTCCACCGGTTTATCCGAAAGGTCTGTTTAATATTTCTCTCCTTTAATCACCACTATTAAGGACTTGTCTGACATTTGGCGAGCACAGGTCCACCCGCGTACACGCGTTCCAGTCGTAGCAATCGCCGTGGTGACCCTTATCCCTTGTCTGCTGAATCTGATCTATATTGGCTCATCAACTGCATTCAACGACGTCATATCCATGTCAGTATCCGGTCTCTACGCGTCCTACCTCATCCCATGTAGCTTTCTCCTCTGGCGCCGCGTTACCGGACAGATTAAGCCACATCGTGTGAGAGAGGATCCCGGCATAGAAATACGTCTTGGGCGAGACAGAGACCCTGACATTCCCCGCCAGCTCTCCGGCGAAGGCAATGGCGACTCTGACATACTATTTGAAGAGCAAGTGCTGGAATGGGGTCCTTGGCGCGTGCCCGGGCTGCTAGGTATCATAAACAACATCTTTGCCTGTGTTTTCTGCGTATGGGTACTCTTTTGGGACTTCTGGCCGCCAAATACACCCGTGACTGCTGAGAACATGAACTACAGTGTTCTGGTGACAGGATCGGTCATTCTATTTGCAGTCGCACGGTACTTCCTGGGAGGTAAGGTGGAATATAGAGGCCCGTTGGTAGACTATGAAGTAAAAAGCTTTGCGATTGGCCCTAGTTAAATGGACGGGAAAATGCTCTTGCAACTGGTGGTCCTAGACGATAAACCTCGTGAAAGTCTTTATAGATCAAAATCTCTGTACCCCTCACTATGAGTAACAATCATCGATAGATTATCTAGTCTATTATAATAATACGCTAGTATGTCTACTATAAGGTATACATTATGGTGAAAGGATTCTAGACTTTCAATCATACCAGTAAAGCTCACTAGTATCAAAAAAGAAGCACACTTATTCAAATGATCAAAGACAAAATCGCGATTTCATGATTTCCCGAAGGATTTGTGTAGTTGCTGTATCTCATCACGAGCGAACCCCTTAACAATAATCAATCCCCCCGTCTGTGTAACTAATAGCGAGCATTCAATGCTGACTGATCTATTGACCTCAAAGTTTTAAGGTAAAAGGAGGAGGAGGAATATCTAGTCTCTGTGGACGGCCTCGGCTCGACCAATCCTGAAGCCGACGTGTAAAAGATTCGTTGAACCCGTGATGCCGAGCAGCTCCGTCGTCCGACGGTACATTCCACCAGGACGCTTTGTCTCCGAGAAAAATATGCTCCTTGACCGCAGGAAGTGAACCAATGATATGCTCATTGTCAACTAGACCCATGGTGATACTCGTCCCATCTGGTCGGCAGTGATATTTCATGAAGAGAGGTGTGCCACAGCGAGGACACCACCCGCGTATAGCAACGTCAGAGTAGGAAGTAAGCTTGATGCCTTCCGTTAGGTCACCAAGTAATTGCTTCGTGCCAAAGGAACTAGCAATAAACCACTGAACATAGTCGTTGTGAAACAGTCCAAATGTCAAGAAAGGGTTTCCCGAAGCCTTGCGGCATTCTCGACAATGGCAGATGGTAATCGACTCAGGCAGCATCTTGCTTTCGAAACGAACCATACCACACAAGCAAGAACCACGCAATATGACGGGGCAAGAGCCCTGAGAAGGCGGCTTTGGGGTAGGATCCATAGGATAACCAGTTAGGAGAGTTGAGAAGATAACCAATACTGTGACAGTAGCGCTCAGAGTGAAACATCATCGTAGTTATTTGCTCAGAGGGCTTTCTTGCATTATAGATTGGGCGGAATCCACATATTGAGGCTCAAATGCCTAGTCATTAGTCATTAATGGGTACGGATACTCCCGTTTCCTTACCCTCATCCAGTATTACGCTACAGCGGATGAAGAACCATCCGACTCAGACTGAAAGAAGCGATTGCAACTTCGGGTGAAGCAGGAAGGAGGCCGCAGATATTGACGCATGGGCGTAGGCGAATAGCACCCTAGCCTTAGTCATACAGTTGATACACCTACCAGGTACTTAGTAAATAATACCTCTGGTACTCATAAGGTACACATACAACCACCAGAGCCGATATCAGCAAATTCAGCTAATAGAGAGGCTCCTACACAGATGAGGCTCCGGTTCCTTTGAGGGGGGAGGCCAGAAGGTGGGGGCACAAAAGGGCCCCCTTGCCCTTACGTGTACTCAATGCCCGTCATTAGCTGAGGACCAGTAAGACAAAGAGCTTTAATCGCGGTAGAACAACGCCTCCACTAATTGGGTGACTAACATCCTCATATCTTCAGGCGGCATTTTACTTCGGTTAAGACTTTCACTCTTACCAACCCTACGGCATCAACTGACTTCCCCAAGACAAAAGTTATCACACAATGGCTCCAACTAATAAAATACAATCTCCCCAAGCGACTCTGATACCCTTCATTACGGCCGAAGAGGCCGCCACCTTGGCGTACCCTCCCAATGCCCTTCCAGGTGCTCGCAACGTGGAAACATTTTATGGTATTATGCGAGTCTATGAATGGGGTCCAGTGGGCGGGGAGAAGGTTTTGTTTGTTCATGGAGATGCCACACCTTGCGTAGTCTTCTCCAAAATTGCTCAAATACTCGTGAACTCTGGATATCGAGTAATGCTATTTGGTAAGCAACGTATTCAACTACACGATCCTGTCCGCTCCGACAACGAAGACAGAGTAAAACTAATCAATTTCTCCGCTTGTCACTAGATCTCTGGGGTCGAGGGTATAGCGATACACCACTCGATTGCAGGCACGATGATCGTCTGTTTGCATCTCAGATACTTCTGGCCCTAACGTCGTCGCCACTCTCCTGGACAGGAAACGGCAATAGCTTTTCCATTGTCGCATTTTCCCTGGGAGGTCCCATCTCTCTGTCATTCGCTGGGGCTTTCCCCGAGGCTATCCGGTCGTTGGTACTCCTCGGCCCAGCTGGCCTTCTCCGGAAGTTACCGGAAGGCTACGATGACCAGCTTATGCATCATCCTGAACTCGCTCCGTCGCAGGAAGCTATTCGTGAAAAGGTCCGACAGATCCTAGGAGTGGCTCCTTCTGACCCGGCTCTAAAGATCCAGCCAGACCAGAAGAGAGTAACTACGCTAGAGAGAAGTCCTTCTCGAGTGGAGAAAACTTTCGATATGGGAGCAATCTTCCAGTGGCAGTTCGACTATCATCAAGGCCACGTCCACTCATTCCAGGATACTGTTCGGTTCGGCCCGCTACAGGGGAGGGAGGATTTGTGGGGGAGAGTTTGCGACATCATTGCCGGTCGGACGAGGCCAGATTCTCCCCTGCATGAATCTAAGCTGCTCGTCTTCTTTGGCCGAGATGATGATGTTGTGGTTGGAGAGGAGACGACTGAGGATATCCTCAAGTTGCTACCATCCAGTCATTTGCAGGTGGAATACCTACCAGGAGGGCATGGGTTCCCGTATCCAAACAGCGAAACGATTACTCAGACAATTCTTTCATTTTGGGCCAGACTTTCTAAGACCTAAGTTTATTCTTTAGATTTATGCTTGTATGCAGTTCGACCAACATGGTTGACAGGGTGGACGCATTTCTACGGTATAAAATGTTTGTCGATGGTTTCAGTACCTCCTATCACGCAGAGAGGCCCAAGAAATTGGGGACTATAGTGCCGAGACCTGTCTAGCCTGCATTCTAAATTGTTCAGATCACTGAATTGCCCTGGCCATAGCGCGCCGTAAGATGGAACGGGTTAGCACCCCAATCCCGGCTTGCCCGGTACTCAGTCATAACTCCGATAAGAATCGGGAAATTTTTAAGAAATCTAGCTATAAAAACTCTGTGTTCTGAAAGGGAACCGTAATCCTATATCTCTGTAGCAGCAATACAACTCACCATGAACAAGTTCACCTTCCTCCCCCAGCATGAGGGCTACTTACCCTACTTCCTCCTAATAGTGAGCAACCCTGCGATGAAACTTATAAAGTTTAGGAAACAAGATTGCTGATCATCCTACAGCCAGCATTAATAGCAGCGATACATACCGTCGCTTGCTACGTTAATAGTCCCACGGTGTCACTCACTCAATTCAGCGGTCCCGCGGCACCGCCCCCCAACGGTTTATTGGCGCGAGTGTACGGTGTCAAGAACATCTACACTAGTCTCATCCGCTTCTATGCTGCCTATCATATCTCGAATCCTCAAATCTATGACCTGGCTACCTTAACTTTTGCCGGAGTACTGTTCTTGTATGCTGGAGAAGTCTTCATATTTAGGACCTCTCGCTTGAAGGAGACTGCATTCTCGTTCGCTCTCAGTGGCTCGGCATTTGTGTGGATGGTCTCTCAGCGGGAGTGGTATCTTTCATAGAACTAATGTCTGGTTTGGAGTTTTTTATGGGGCCTCCGCCTACCTACATCGTTTTCGTGGCCGGTAATGGATGATATTATTCATGGTAGCTCAACCCAAAGGTCTTGAGGTTGCCAGCCTGGTTACAATGCTGGATATTCGATAAGGAACTCATAGCGATGCAAGTAAACATTGCCAATGTGGCTCGCTAGCAATCTATCTATATCTGCCTTAAATTCGGCGCTACGGCCGAGGCATCACGCTGACAAATACGCGTTCAAAATATAACCATTTAATTTGCCACTATCTAAGGATTTTTATAACACGACATGTTCCGCGAAATCGAAGCGAAGGTACGATAATAGACTTTGTGATCATGAAGTGGAAAAAGCAGGGGTCGTTAATCCATGTTTTTGAATACTGAACTACGAATAGTTACAGGGGTTTTGTGCATTACCAGCTTATTTCCATTGATAATGCACATTTAGCTACTAGCTATTCCTCGAAAGCAATCTTATGATTGAAAGCGATCACTTGAACTGATTATAAAATGGGATAAAAAGCATGAGCAACCAGCAATAAGAAGGTGAGATTGTTTAAAATATATCCGCTATCCAAAGTTGATTAGGCTAGCGACTCCATGCGAGAAAAGCTGAAGTCATAGAAAGTCACAGAAGATCATTGCAATACTCTTCTAAGCCCTTGAGTACCGACCCTTGCTATGTTATTATTGAAAGCCGCGCCTCGAAGGATGAGACGAACAGCGGTAAACCCCTGTCGCAAGGCGTTTTTTTCCATCATTTTGCCCAAACAAAACGATCTCGGAGGAGTGACAGAGGAAGGCGGTTTCTTTAAGTACAGAGGTATAAGGCCTATGATCACTCCCGCGACCTCTCACTTGCCAACATCAACCAAGTGAGATCCAGTGAGATCCATAACCCGCGTATCAGAACATTCGTGCATGGTTTACCCCGCATAACCAGTTGAATATGTCGGCACCTTCAGAATTCAATGATATTATGGATATTCTATCCGAGACGAGACGAGTGATGAAAATGGAAGCCGAGCGGCGCCGTCGACCCCTGGCTGAAAGACGAGCGGAGGACCGAGAGCGGAACCTAGCCGAGTTTAAACATTCCAGAGAGTTATGCATCTTCCAACCAACGCCGGCAAGAGGTGCCAAAGCAGAATGTTCATATGATGACTGCCTCCATGAGAGTACGCAAGGCCGGCGTATCAAGCAGGATTATCGCATTACTACAACCGATACCGACTCCAAACCTTACTATCATGTCGACTGCTTCGAAGCTATGGTTGACGTGCAAGAATTACTTGCTTGCAATAAACTATGCGCTGATAAGTCCCCTTACCGATGGAACAACGGCCGGCCGTGGCAGTGGAGCCTGATGTTTCGCAAGTGGTTTGAGCACAAGGGATGCATTAGCCTCGATGCTATTGCTGCCTACATCGATGAATGGGAACGGTATGAGGAGGAACTACCGGAGTTTTCGAGGAAGTGTTTTCAAGCGCAACAAGAGAAGAATCCAGGATGGGAAGAGATAAAAGGTCCTAAGAAACCGATTTTGAGAGGCTACACAACTCGAAAGGAAGACTCATGCACCCTGTCAGCAGTCATGAAGCACGAGGATAGCGAGAAGTTGCGCGAAATTTTTGCCTTCAGGGGGATTCAGTTCGAAGGTATGGAGAACCCCGAATGGGAATGAAGATAGGCGGAGTTTGAGGGTAAAAGGGAGGAATCGGGTTCTATGGGCGACTACTTCTGTGTAGCTCCCTTTCTTGCTACTAAATAAAGGCGATTTAAGCTGCGGATGACATAAGCTTAGAAAGTTATGTTTGGATTTCACCGTACGTGAGAGGGGGTATTAGGATGTAGGTGCTCCCAGCCGTGAGGTGTGGGTGCTACAGATTGTGCCCAGAACTACACCCGCACCAGGAAGGCAGTTATACAGTCAGCTGCAATGCCGCCTTTCTACACCTTCGAAGAACATGTCTCATCAACGCAGGTGTAAGGGATGCAACTATGAAGGATAGTAGAGGCCTGCCAAGATAGTAGCCCGAATAGACCGTTGTATAATTATCTATTTATAGTTGCCAGTTGAACTTCGTCATTTGCTAAAATGATCATAATGGATTAGCTCATACTATGGATAAAGGTTGGCATAGGTGACTATATAGGGGATAAAGAACCTGATACATACTTTGATCGGTAACTTGGTCGTTACGCCGGAGGGTATTACTAAAGCTGGCTTGCGGTAATTGTCGATCACCAGGTACAATAGATCGATACAACCGTATATCATTCAAATAGGCACATATAATGCTTGTTTCCGAAACACAAAATGAATTCCCTCTATTCCAGGAGTGAGAATGGTAATAACCCTGATTTGGTGTAAAAAGGTAAGATTACTTCTCGTGGGCCACAAGTACGCAAGACACTATCGAAACCTTTGAATAACATGTGGTTTGATTTTTGTAGGCTGCAATGATTCCCAACCTGTTTTTAACTTTCGCAATATTTAAGAGAACAGAGAACTAAAAGGCTTCAATAGTAAACTATGAAGATTAGTCCGAGGGTTAAACATCAAATATGGCATTGCATATCCAGAGTAGCATCTTCTCCTTAATACTTGTGAATGATTGAATTCAGGGATTTATCAATCTTATCCCTTCCCCCCAATTCAAACATAGTCCTAGAATTGCGGCTCCCTTGCTGCTATCGAAACACGACCTATTCATTTGTGAATCACTCTTGCTGCAAAGGACTTGTGTTTATATAAACCAGCAGCCTATGAATATTAACTCGCGCAACCACGACAGTCTTTACCTACCCCCTGCTTTTACGACATGTATTAATCCAACCGATTCTGATCCCACATTGCAACAACTGGAAATAAATCAACTCACAATGGCCACCAACCCACTTGCAAAGCGATCTTTCAACAGGACGGAGTTGGAACGCGTCACACAAATTTTGTCCCTCGAAGCGATTAAAATTGGAAACGTTCTACAGGGTGCCACCCGAAACGAGTGGGATTGCCTTTGGGAAGATGTTTTATCGTGGATTGACGGGGGCCTTGACGAAAATCTCGACGACGATCTTGACGGGGACCTTAACGAAGAACTTCGTAGGGACCTTAAGCACTACAAAAATCTCTACCCGGACATAGGCCATGGCGCACTCCTTACTGCCCATCTATGGAAGCGTTCAGAAGACAAGGACATGACTTTTACAGGATTATCGCCTATCTTCATCTTTTTAACAATACCAGATCCTATCATGGACCTTAGAATGGCATGGAGGTGCCTTCTATGTACCCTAATCTGCGAGATATCGAATTATATGAAGCACGTCCGCTCTACGAAACTAAGAGAATGCGGGGTTTATGGCGGTCAACATATTTACAGATATTTCTCTCGTGCTAGCATGGAGCGCTGTGGAGACGATGGTGATGACATCGGTGCGCTCATTAAGCTTTTGTCAGCCTTTCAACACTGCGACTACGATACGGAACACACCTACGTAGTGGTCATCGACAGAATGACAAGATTCTCGGATGGTGACGATTCGGATTATTCTAAGGCCTTCTTTTCCGCTCTTAGAAAGACATTAGTAAGAAAAATGAGGGCATATATTCTCTTCATTGATGAAATGTTGCCCGCGGAAGGAACACATGCTCAGATGATGAGTGCCTGGAGTGAATAGAGTGGTCCTGAACCACCTAAATCAAGCGGGGCCTAGTCACTTATATACACAGAATTTACTAGTTCTTCCCCCTAGGACCGTGAATCCAGTTCCGTGACAACTTGATTAGTGTGTTACGTACCTCTCCTATAACAACGTACATCTATGTGCAGTCAAAGTCTAGCCTATGAAGGTATTCGGACCCTTTTCTTCGGACAGTAACGACCTTCTATGGGTACCCATATTCTTAACTTCCTATAAGATCTCTACTTTAGGCGTAGAAACGATTATTCATCTTTTTTATCTGCATGGCATTGTGATATGTTAGGCCAATGTATGGTAATACTGAAGGGCTGTTATCCTCACCATATAAACGTTAGCCACAACAGCGCCGTTCGAGATAGCATTAATCAGCGATATAATCCAGGCAAGAACAAGAGCAATACGATACTCATGGGACATAGACTAGTAGGCGCGGGGGTCTTAATGCACGAAACCAATTGCCCAATCCTGTCATAAACTGATTTATGATATGTGCAGAAGCTCTTTGATCTGCAGTTTCAAGTGTATAGTTAAGGCTTGCGACAACGACCCCTAGTGTCTATGACTGTAACTTTAATCTGATTCAAAGCTTTCACTGCGATTCAACAACATGCCATTTATAGTGTAATTACTATTGACAAATACTAATAAAGGAGATTATACCAACACATGAAGTGCTACGCGATTAGAAAACAAAACACTCACGTCCTTCACGTCATTTTATAGATTTTCACAAGCACTGCGTAAGGAGACTAAGTTTTCGAGAGTTACCTCTATTACTAGTATACAATAGGCTATAATAGATGTTACTTTCGACCCTTGTCTACTTTGTCATGTCCTCTATCATGAGCACAGGGCTAGCACATGACCTCCTACCTGTCCTTAGTTGAATCATATATGACTTGTAGATCCTTCGACCCATTTTGGCGAGTTCCTCCCGGCCCAGCTATGAAGCAACCCAGACCAGTTCTTGTAGCTTCCACCCGTATTAGAGTCGCACTATTCAACTCCGCGACCTTGAATAGGGCCTCTGTCAGGTTCCGGTGGCCCTTTGAAGGGCTTTCTTCGGTTAAATCAATATCGCTCAGGTCAACAATCAGGAATAGAGGCTTGCCTTCCAGGTCAAGTGCTGGGAACGCCGAAAGGAGTGCAAGGCCGGCATCAAGGTCATTGTGCGCACTGAACCGAGAAATCTCCGAAGCGGCGCGTCTAGAGAGCATACTAAGGGAAATTTCTTCTGGGACATATTGCGCAAGTGTTGTAATCAAAGAACCTACGATCTGCACCAATGCCATGCAGTCAACATTCTCTTTATCGAGTTTCCAGGGGTCATTAGATTGTGCCAGTACCACTACACTTGTGATGTTCTTCTCGTAGTCCTTGTTCTTCCCGCGAAGAAACGCTGCTAATCGCTTGCATTCCCAGCGCGGGTTCCCAGCACATTGTGACGTGATCGTTTGGGTACTGGCATCTGATAAATCATCATCTGGCGGGCGAGAAACAGTTTCGACATGATATTCTCCTGCTCGCCAAGGCAACGACAATATTTTCTTGATTGGGATAATGCTGAGTAGCGGAGCAGGATCATTAGCATCGTAGCCAAGAGTATCCTCGGCCGCTTCCTTCATAGGTGTTAGGTTCAAGGCCAACGGTATCTCCCTTAGCATTTCCCCAAGATTGTCCATGGCGGGGCGTTGTGTGAATAATCTGTGCTTAAAATTGAATATTTTTGAGAGCATTCTCTCTAGACTAGCGTAAGTCCTCGGATCAGTGATACGTAATATGATGTCGGGCTCTTTTCTTTAGTGCTACACGCTCTGATTGTCTCAACTTTCACTTCTCGAGATCAGGGCGCAGTATTAATAATGAGTAGAAGTTTTAGGATTCGGTTTTTGGGAATTCCGCCCAATATATCAGCTAACGACATCCGACGATTTATATACAAGAGGCGGCGCTGACCTTGTACGATATCTCACCTATTGTTCATTAAACAACGTGAAAGTTGTAATGAAAATCGTAGAGTCGCACATACAGCATCGCTGTTTTTCTTGTTGGGCCATGTCAATGACAGTTCATTATAGCAAGCACCTTGTTTTCTAACAGTATGAGAATGCTAACAAAGCCTTTATTAGAGAAAAAAACTGATGGATCATCTTGTCTTAACTGTATCGACTGCCTTGGCAGGACCTATAAAATATGTCAAGAATTCTCAGTCGCTGGAGGGCCGAGGCTTTTCAACTTCTTCGTGAAATATATCACCTCCGTGGCTTGGAAACGGCTCGAAACTAAGGAAGCCTGCAAAAATGTGCCGTATAGAATGTTTCGTGGTACATAGTATAGCAGCGATCAAGACCTCGTCACTTCAATGAACCAAGATAGACAAACATATGAACACAACATACTACGTTAGCCATCTGTAATACTTAAAAATAATCAGTCAAGCTTAAGAATATACCGTCAAATCATGCTCGAGGAGCTTTTGATGCAGATGGTGGGTTCTAGCTGCTTGTCCATGATGATATCGCAAGTAGTAGCACAAGCCGCGATCTTCATTGTCTTGGTGCCGGTCAATCCTAACACTTAGCTAAAGTCTCTCGGGTTACTCTGATAATCTAGACTGTAAAAACAGCCTGGTTTGCAGGTATGTGCGATTCAGGATTATTGGTTTGATTTCACTATTTGAGCCTCATTGATCATCAAGTGCTACTGCGGACGTAATGGACGAGCGATTTGTTTGGAATACTCCCGACTCAATACGTGCTCTTCAACTCATGCGGTAATGAAGTCCCTCTATCACCCGAATGAAATATATGCCAGCGAAATATGCGTTGAGTGATATCGGTTGAAAAAATGTGAGTCAGGTGTTCAGCAATCAGAGAATGTGGTAAGTCGTTGGCGGGCTTCAGAATCCACACCTTCATTTGAGACTATTCATTCTAATACTAACCCATTTCAATAGCCCGAGAGCTACGCATACGAGACGCACGCGTCTCAGCCCACTGCTCAACCTCTGGGAGCTCGAAGTTGAAACGATTCGAATAACCTAGCAGCATGATGACCTCCGCCATAGGACAAAAACTTAGTCACCCACCACCACATCCAGCGTAGCTCATCGAAATGGTCATTATAGACACAACTATCTTGCTGATATGACCTGAAGATCGCATGTTATGCTCAAGAAATGTCCGTAACGAAGGAAAGCTCTCATGTACCTTATCCGACATCGGTAACCTTGACCCCCCGGCCTAGCCAAGATACCTATACTCCATACCTAGTCGCAAACGTACAGTGTTTAAAGTGACTAACAAGCACAGTGGAGCGGATCGCCCTCGGTACTACAGTATGATTGATCTATTGGATCATAACGAACAGCCGAATTAGCATCGATTAAGAAATGCAGAAGCAACCCCGGAGAAAGCAGTTAGCGTCGTCATCAAGTTTTTCTGGTACTTGAACTTCCTAAATTGTACATAAAGCGCATTATGTTACTCCATTCTGACACACAAATGGGTAGTTCATCGCTAATTAGATTATTTTCATGTCACTGGCTAAAACCCAATAAAGTATCCTATCAATGTAATGAGTCCCGCTCCTAATATGAACTCAGCTGAACTCTAGCATGCGTCTAAGTATGGGATCGGTGAAGTTTGGATGCCGGACTACTAGACACGTCATATTCAGCTTAGTCCGTGGCCCGTCTTGGGATGCTGTAGTGTAACCCTACTTACCTCTTTTAAGAATACTTCTATCTTGTCCAAACAGCAGAGAACGACGGATAACACAGCCGATATTCACTGGTTGGAGATGGTCTGCTGTATGATTCCGAATCTACCGAAACGAAAGACTAATGATTGCTAGACCGGTAATAACTCCTCCGTTTTAAGGATGGATTACCTACCTTAGTTCACGTCATTGGTGCAACCCCCCACAGTTCTATATACTGTGTTTACCATTTCCAGGGCACAGTCATTCGTCTCCAACATCAACACGCCCTTTAGATACAATGGCATACGAACCTTCTCTCTAGAATAGATTAAACTTCAATCATATCCCAAGGCTCTCGAAAGTACATGCTTTTGTTTCGAGCCGCCGCACAAACCTCTTTACAAGCGAATTTCAGCATACTTACCGAGGCAGATCAATTAGCGGGGTTGTGTGATCAAGGATACTTATATTCATCATGGGCGCATTCTTCGAAGAGATCCCTGAGAATGTTATGGACTGGATCGTAAAGCAGAAGGTCTTTTGGGTCTCAACTGCTCCTCTTTCTAGGCAGTAAGTACCTTATCGAGTTGCCTAAGGGCGAACTGCTACTCATCTTAGCCGCTACATACTCTGAAGAATCTTGATAGCTGTTTCCAGTAGAGCAAAGACTAACTTTAATCAGTGGCCACGTCAACGTGTCTCCAAAAGGAGGTGACTGCTTTGGCGTCCCGGACAGAAGGACCTTTTGGTATATGGATATGTAAGCGACATTCTTTCGGTATAGTAATAAAGTTCTGTTTACACGCAGGGCAACATTCTCTAGGTCATACTTGTTATGATGTAACACTAACTCTGGTTTCTGTAGGACGGGATCAGGAAACGAAACAATATCTCATCTACTAGAGCCTGGTAATGGCCGTATCACTATTTGTGAGTGCTACTATGCGTGTCCACATTATTATAAGGCCCTCAACCGGCGCCTTTAGCGTCTTAATCCACGGTACTGACCAAGATTCATCATAGTATTCAATGCGTTTGAAGGACCACCCCGTATCCTTAGACTCTGGGGTAAAGGCAGGGTCCTAGAGTATGGTTCGCCAGAATTCAATGAGATCGTGGAGCGGGAAAATATCACAACACTGCCAGGCACCCGGTCCGTGATCGTTGTGGATATTCACCAAGTTGGCACATCTTGCGGGTACCAGGTCCCATTCTTCAACTTCGTTGAGCATCGCCGCGTGCTTGAGAAGTACTTCGAAACGAAGGTCGCGAAATTCGAGCGAGGCAATGAAAAAGAAAGTATGGATCGTTACTGGGCGCTTAAGAACGCTTGGAGCATGGACGGACTTCCTGGCATGCGCAGAGGACTGAAGGCAGGAAAAGAGTTTTCTGTCGAGCCGGTGAAGAAAATGGTCGGGAAACTGGCACCTAAGAACGGCAACGCGGCGACGGCCGAACTAAACGTTGCATATGTGGTCATCGCGTTGCTTATGGCCCTGGTAGCCATCTTGGCGGCGACACATCCGGCGTTTGAGTATTTCCCTGCCCAGAGACGCATGCAAAACTTGCTCTCGCAAGTCACTTCCATACCTAGTGGCTCTGCGAGCGCCCCAGGAATACTATGAACGACCTGCCCACATTATATATTTTATTACGAGTTTTTCGCGCTTCGAATTTTGAAGGCCTCATTTCATCTAGCGTCAGAATTGGAGGGTGGCTGCTTCGCCATTATGTCTGCGCAGTTTTTATCTCATCAGAATGCTATTATTTTGAACATGCCCTAGTTAGTTTGATATCCCTCGAGGCGAAATATTGAGAGTACCGTTAGTAGAATGCTACTACAACAGAGTCTATCAGAATCCGAGAACAAATCGTGTCCCAACACCCCCTTGACGGGAGAGAGATTGCTGAGAATATGTTACTTACTTCCGATGGATTCCCTTGCCACTAGTATTGGGCTACCGTTGACAACATCCGTTCTGTCAGTATTGATACCCCTAGGACACGACTTTCCGAATCTCCACGAGGGCTGCCGTCTACCGGCCTCGACGCCTAAACTCGCTCTTTTAGAACACTGCTTGAGTGCGAACCAGGAGGTTGGAAAACGGAGTTTCACCGGGTTCCCTTCGTAATATTACGTAACAGGGTAGCAAGACTACATATACAGACCATCGATTATACGCAGTTCGAGTCCTACGAGATCTTCACATTGCCTTTACCCCGCCAAATCTGGTCAAAGTCATTCATTAAGATCGTTTTCTTAGAAGTTATCGCATAATTAAGGTTATGAAAAGTGCGCATATGAATACCTACCATATCTACGTAAATTCGATGACTGTGGCGTAAGGTGTGGCAACGAAACGGAGAGTTGCGGTCTGTTCTAATTCTGCTTACACATACGGCGTATTGGGAATCCTTGTGCCATCCATGCCTCAATCCTACATATCACCAGGGATGCCGGTGCGAGCCGGTGGTTATAAAGCAGCATGCAGGTACAGAGGTGTGATCCCGGGAAATGAGAACACTCCTCTTCAGACGAAAGCTGAATACGATGCGCCTTACATACCTTGTCTAAATCCAACTATTCATGCCCAGGCCCGTATTCATGGCAGATGACACATCATCGTCGAACCACTTGATTCTAGAGCAATGTGGAACGTGCATATATAAAGAGAGTCCTCGAATGAATAATGGCGACTTACGCATACCATCACCATAGTCGCTGACAAGCTTGTAAACTTTCGACGCAACCCCCTTTCTCTTCAGAATGCGCGCTTCAACTTTCATAGCCGCAGTCGGGTCATCCCTTCTGGCCACCGCCTCTTGCCTACCCAGTCCACCAACAGACCACGCTATCAACCAGCCGTGGACCGTGACAGAGTACACGGTATCAGGTCCAGATGGTCAGGAGACGGCAACGTTCCGGGTGACGGCGCCTGACAATTACGTGACGGGCGTTCGAGGTCTTGACGTTCTTGTAAGTTATTCTCCCCTCACCTGCAACACGCATAATCATGAACACAATCTCGACGTCAATTCTTACACCAACGCAATATTAGTGCGAGAGGGTCCCGTACGGATTCGATCAAGACACCGTGTGCGCGTCTGACGCGACGTTCCGCCTAGAGACCAGCGTATCTTATCAAGAGTCGTACCCGAAGGTCGACTTCAAACTTAACCACGTCCAGATCGACGCCTCGACCGTCACGATCGTAACCGGCGAGGACTTCGTCTTACCTACCGACACGTTCCAGCTTGCCGTCAATACAGTGGCTATTGGCCTCTAAGGTCCTATTTACCGTCAGCAGAGTCTGCCGCGCTGAGAAATTGTCGAGGCTTTAAGCGGGGAATTGTTGTTTCTTACCGCATTGTCTTAGCGGCATAACTCAAGAAGTGACTCGTTTAGGGGAAGTGGGAAGAGGATGGGCTGAGCGAAGATGGCCTTATTTGGAGCAAGGGGATTAGCAGATTTCGGCCTTATGTCCCCTGTTTCCTTAAAAACGGAGTGTATTTTATGGTTCATGGGGGCTAAGAATGAGGGAAAAACGGAGCGCGGCGACTCGCTGGGGTGCTGGCGGTCAAAAGATCACTATGATGAGTCAGCAATCGCTCTCGTACCATTGCTTTCTTGATAGCAAATTAGAATGGAAAACTAACCCTTGGGCTACTTATGTATCAAACATTCCAGACTCGGGTGAAGCATTCATTGTCAAACGATGAGCTAACTTGCTCGATACATTTGTTGCAGCACTTTATTTATCACCCCCAGTCAATTCCAGTAGATGTCCTGACTCACTATTCAAGTTTGTTAGATAGTCTCATAGCGTCCGAGACTAGCGATACCCTGCCGTTATTGGATAGAATGTAATCTAGGGAATTTAGATCATCCGCAAGTTGCTTGGGATCGATTCTCTGAGGTGTATCGACCAGAAATGGTAACAACTCTTTGCATGCTTATAATACCGGAACATTCTAGAAACTTCTTCATTTGCTTTACAATCGTCTCTTTTGTCGATACAGATGCAGTCCGCCCACATGTACTTCATGCACTCGAAGCACATCGGTTCTCGGATGTTACTCAATTTGGTTTCTCTTATCTCCATGAGCCAGTCTACCCCGGCAATTTTAGGGTCCAGTCTCACCAACGGTAAGATAATATCATAGTCATAGGAATGCCCGCATATTTCAATGACGGAGAAGTTCTCTTGCTGGGAAAGATATGACATACATAGTAGTTCTCAACCTATGTTCTAAGTGGATTCACTATGGGTGCCTCAACTCCACCCCCAGTTCTTAGAGCGAACTCTAACTAATCCACGGGATGGTCCGCGAGCTAAGTTCGGACTTGTGGGTTCGGCGTGCGGAGGAAATGATGGGCCTTAAAAGGCAGCATTCACATCTCCTTGTCATGTTATATCATGTTGATGCATAAACTATGCGGAGGAGCATATAACTCAACCCAGCTTACTAGCTTTTACCTAACGGCATTATAAGAACATGGATAGGTGAGCCGGTTTCGATGAGGTGCAGCTAAGCCGAATTGGCCTTCCAGGGAAGAAATGCAACGGTACTCGACAAGGATTACAATACCTCTACCTTATCCCTCGCTTCGAGCCTAATGTGCTATCGCTAGTACTTACGTCCGATATTGATAACTAGAATCACTCCATATGAGAATGTCCAGATCAAAAGGTTGGAGCCAAATCTATTCCCGTTGATATACACGGGATCGCGGGGCTTTGATGTCACCAGCTTAATACGGACGGACGCGGGTTTCGCGTAGCTTACTACCACCTCCGACTGTGGGGAGAATCCCTGTAATGATTAAGCGATGAGGGATGGGGTAAACGGTCTCCGTTGCTCACCACTGTCCAACCTACCTCGGCAAGATCGGTAGGAACTCCAATTTACAATTTACAATTACTCTTCATCTTTCGTTGTTCACGCAATTCTGCAATTCTCATAGGTTGACCTCCCTTACATGCCTAGTGGGACGTGTGATCATCAACCAACCCGTCGTGTGATGAATGAATTGTCTTAAGATCAGCGTGCTGGCCAGCGTCTTATCTTGTCTGAAAACATCCGCGTCATAAGTAGTAATTAGCAAGCCTCTTTCTAAAACATGTCGCGTAAGTTCCAACGTTCTGCCTTGCGGTAGACGATAGTCTAGGAAGAGGGAACTCAAGCTAACGTTGCCTCAGAAGTGGCAAGCATCGCGGGTGCCGCCGTAGGCGCACTGGCAGCCAGCATGTACCTCGATGCCAAGTTCCACATTCGCAATGACCTCCGTCAGGGACCGAGGAAGCTAGGCGCGCTGCTGGGCATGCGATATGTCGCCCAGAAGATGCGCGAGAACAAGATGCTGTATTATCACGTATTAGAGGACAGGGCAGGTACCAAGGCTGGCGACGACGTGGCTATCATATTCGAGGATCGCCAATGGACTTATAGGGAATTGTTTCATGCCCTCCATCCGGTTGCGAACTGGCTACTCAAAGACCTAGGGATCAAGAAAGGCGAGGTCGTGGCGGTAGATGGAGGCAATTCGCCCGAATTCCTCCTGATCATGCTCGCCCTGGAGGCCATCGGCGCCTCTGGCGCGCTGCTCAATTGCAATCTCACGGGGAATTCGCTGGTTCACTGCGTGAAGCTCTCGACGTCCCGTTACGTCCTTGCGGATAGGGATGTTGAGAAGCTGGTTTCTCCTGTCGAGTCGGAGCTGAAGGATGCGGGCATCCAGACACTCTACTACTCCCCGAGCTTCGTCGAGACGCTCAAGGATACCGAACCGCTACCCAAAGAACGCCAGACAGGCCTGGATCCCACGGCAACGGCAAATCTCCTATTCACTTCCGGCACAACCGGGCTGCCGAAAGGCACCATTATGACCCGGGCACGACCCTTGCTACTAGGTAAAGCCGTTGGGGGATACCTGGGGCTCAAACCGGGCCAACGCATGTACACCTGCCTGCCACTGTACCATGCTACAGCATTGATGCTATGTACCTTTCCCTGTCTCTTCACCGGTGCCACCATCGTCTTGGGAAGAAAGTTCAGCCATTCCACGTTCTGGCCAGATGTTCATCGGTCGAAGGCCACGCATATCCAGTACGTCGGTGAGCTGTGTCGATACCTCCTTAACCAACCTCCAACCCCACTCGACCGCGGCCATAACGTGCGCATGGCATGGGGTAACGGTATGAGACCTGACGTGTGGGAGCGTTTCCGTGAACGCTTCGGCATCGAGTGCATCAACGAGCTCTACGGGGCTAGCGACGGCATGTCCATCACGATGAACGCCAACAGGGGCGATTTCTCGCGCGACGCCGTCTCCGTTCATGGCCCACTCTGGCATCTAATGAACCGGGACGAGCGACGCATTCTCGTCGACCCCGCCACGCAAGAGGTGATCAGGGACAAGAACGGCTGGGCCATCGAGGCGAAGGCAGACGAAGTCGGCGAGATCATCAGTCGGATGGACGTTGCTGATCCCGACAAGGGCACGCCGCAGTACTTCAACAACCACTCAGCCACGGTGAAGAGGCGCATAAGAGACGTGTTTCGCAAGGGAGACCTCTGGTTTCGGTCCGGCGATCTGTTCAAAGAAGACAGCGATCATCGTCTGTACTTCATCGATAGACTGGGTGACACCTTCCGCTGGCACTCTGAGAACGTGTCCACGAACGAGGTGAGCGATGTCATCGGCGAGTTGCCGCAGATAGAAGAAGCCAACGTGTACGGCGTGCTGGTGCCGAACGCAGAGGGAAGGGCTGGCTGCGCTGCTATCATATTCAAGGAGGGCGCGGAGAAGATGGACCTCGCTGCGCTTGCTGCACACTGTCTTGCGAGACTTCCGCGATATGCCGTGCCGCTCTTCTTGAGAATCACGAAGAGTATGGATCACACTGGTACATTCAAGCGCCAGAAAGAAAAGCTCCGCTCTCAAGGCATTGATCTCACTGCCATCAAGAAGTCGGGTGATGACCAGATGTATTGGCTGCCTCCAGGAACTGAAGCGTATGTGCCATTTGAGCAGAAGGACCTTGAAACTATCAAGGCTGGGCAGGTCCGGCTGTGATTGATTGGTAGTGAGCGTTCAAGTGACGAGAAGAGCGGCGCTATAAATGACTGGAGGCGTTTTCGCCAAAACCAAGGGCGAGGCTGGCCTGAAATCGATGACGAGCATTTGTGCGGGGAAACTTCCCAGTCGCATTACTAAAGCATTCATGGAGTGAGTCGATGTGATATATGGACATGCATATGAGGCGGTACTTGGCGAAACTTGAAGGCGTCAAGCCATGCATGTAGTCTAGTCCGATAGTGGCAGGACATGATTCGCCCATATCGCTGGGTCAACTAACAGCATGATGCCTTCGTTCCACCAAGCCGGTAAGGAAGAGATACATAAACCATCTTTGAAATATACAAGAAAAACAAGACTAGTTTTGTGTATCCGACAAATTGTGTTGTTCTTGTGACATTGTGGCTCAAAAGTAGGTCGTAATTCGTAGTTTGTATCCCAGCAGGCATTGGAATGAATATATATTCATAAAAGAATGAACTATCGTGTCATGTGAGTAGAATAGAATATAAGTAGTATAAAGCAAGGCCAAGCTAATAATTCAAAGAACAATATTCGAACATCACACGTATAGAGGCCTAGCTACATATTCAGGGGCACAGAGCGCGCCCCTACACGATGGTTGTCTACGTACCTAGGTACGTCTAGTGCATCTCAACAAGCAACAAGGAATTGAGAATACAGACGACAGAACCTTACTGACGTGATTCCCCAAAGTCAACGTGTCCTAAAAGTAGCCTCTACGCGCCGCAAAATCCCCCCAGCTCCTCCTCCTCTCTCAAAATACGGAGACACGACCGGCGTCACTCTCCGCGGCTCCCAGTACGTGACCTCCTTACACGGCACACCATCAACCAAGGCTTTCATACGATCTGTGAAATCATCTCTGACGACAAACACAAGCTTCCCAAAATTCTGGTTCCCAAAGAGCCGCACAAGCGCCCTCACCAAGCGCGCAACCTTCTCCCGCTGCGCCACGTCCTCGGGCGTCAGACGGCTATTCTCAGCCTCGAACTCGGCGCGCCAATCCTTGTTAAACCCTCCTTTCTCGCCAAGCTCTTCCTCTCCAAGCTCTTCCTCGAGGACACTTTTCTCAGCGCTGAGCATATCTTGATACTCCCCCGTTTGTTCGTATCCAATCTTCTTCTCATACGCGCCGTCGACCCCCGCGACAAAGCAGATGTGGTGCAAAGGTTGCTGAGGCGAGCTCAGTTTCTCGAGGCCCTCGATGGTTTCTAGAAGAGTGTCCGGGTCGTCGTTAGAGTTCTCGTTTACTTTCAACGCGCCCCCGGTGAGACGGTACAGCTTCCTCGCTGCGTCTCTTACGAGGCCGTAGAAGAAATCCCGGAAATCGCTCGGTCGAAAGGGAGGCGCGATGAAGATTACGGGGTATTGGCTTTCGTTCCGTAGTGGCTCTGGTTGCAGGGCGATTTGATGTGCTGCGAGTCGGTAGGCTACGCGGGCCTGCTTGTTGAGTCTGTACGCCGGCGGCGCCGTGCTGTCATCTTCTACAGAGAGAATGCACAAACTCGGAACGTTCGTACGAGGTTTAGCTAGGAATTCCTCGAACTCCGTTCGCTCGGCCCAGAAAGTCCGCAGATCGCTGAGCAGATTATGTTCTGCGGCATAGTAGTATGTGTAATAGAGATCTGCGTGGTATCTGAAGCTGCCGATTAGACCCAGATGCTCTTCCGACTGGTTAGAGATAGAATAATCCCCATACGCATCATGCCAGAAAGAAATAGGTTTTATAGGGTGAGAAGAAGTCGTTATGTTGGGGCTAGTTGAAAAGCATGAAATTTGGGACGGGTTGGGAGACAGTAATGTTATAGGCCTGAGAAAGTATGGCTAGACAGTATTTATTTATACGCTCTATGGAGAGCAACTTGTTCAGCTACGATCGACATCGTTGAGTATTCCCTTGATCCTAACAGTAGCGAGAAGTGTCTACTATGAAACTCAACCTAGTATAGTAGTCAGTTGATTGCTAACTTCAGGCCCCTTTCGCTTGTTGACATTTACCATGATATGCTTTTCGTAACCAGACGACGTACCGCGTCACTGGCGGTCTAGACTGCGGTGAAATCGTTAAGTTCCTGCGAGAGGGAGCAAAATATGTGCAGGGAGGCACAATTGTGTAAGGTACGATACCCACAGACATTGCCATGCCAACTATTCTATCTCATCGCTACCAGAGCAAACGATGAGGCATACCATATCGATATTCCAAAATACTCGGTCATCTTTCCAAAGCTTGCTTTCCCACACGAGCAGAACCAGTTGTTACTTTCATGTCACGAGATACCATTGCTATACCTCCGACCCCAAGCCCCAAGGGACTACGATATTTCACTCGCGAAGCTTGGGGGGTATTCTACAAATCTCATAAAAAAGGTACACATCGAGCACCGTCATGAGCCATGAAAATGTCGCGAGAGTCTCTGGTGTGTCCCTTGTAAGATGTTTATAGACAAAGGGCAATGACCCCTGAGAGAGCTAATGTGCTGTTACAAAAGCACAGCCACAGACGATCCTTTTTTAGGGAGCTTGCATGATCATAACGTGACCGGCCTTTATAGAATTCGTTCGCATCTTTCTTCTCGTGATAATAACAAAAAAACGGCTTACACGCTTCTGAATAGTGACAATCATAGAGATAGAAAAAAAATGAAAAGACCGTGTGCGATGCTTTGTGCCTAGGAGTATCTCCACCTGGGATCCCAGTCCCCCCCCCTCATCATACAAGAAAACTAAACGTTCGATGTCATCTTGCTCGAACCCATTCGAGCTCTTTCAACTCATCATGTTACAATGGTCAAAAAAACCGGCCGTCGAACTGGTGATCGAGGCTTTTGGCCATATAGAATAGATACAAAGGGGAAAAAATGCCGCTTGACTATGCGTTGATGCAAAAAGGCGCCGACCAAAGACGGCATGGAGAGTCCAATGATAATATTTCCGGATGAAACAAGTGTCAATCACCTCTCTAGCCGGGGTTGAGGTTGCCACCCGTTTATATATGCCATTAAACCCATTCCGATTAAAACGACGCCTATCATTGAGGCGTACGGGATGCTGTTCGCCAACGCTTGATTGGGTAAAACTACTCCAGGGGGTATTGTGTTCGGCTTTATCGTCGTAGAATGTGACAGTAGAGGAGGATCGAGTGAATCACCCGACATCTCCCGAATTTGTTTTGGACTTGATGATGGTCTACTCATTGCTTCCGCAAAATCAGTAGCTTCACCATCGCTTGCCGCATCCTCGTTCTCGCTTTTCGACATATTTTCCTTGTCAGTAAGTTCTCTAGCTTCGGTATCTCGCCTGATTTGCAATGCCATTTCCGCCAGAGTATCCCTCTCGGATTCTGCCTGCTCTGCACGCTGCTTGAAGACGTCGAGCTCTTGCCGGAGATCCTTGATTTCCAGCACCAATGATTCTATTTGCGCATGCAGCTGAGTAGCGGATGCTTCAATGACCTCGGCATCAGGCGGCGTAGACTTATCAGCGTTGGGCATAGGGCTATCAGTAGGTCCCGCTGGGTTGCTTTCGTCACTGGGCGGCTCGAAGGCTGCGTCAAGGGACGTTTCTTGGGTTTCTGGCTCCCCGGATGTCGGAACTACGTTGGAAGAAGCTTCTTCTAGATGTTTTTCTAGCCTCCTGGCCAAATCTTCTGCTAACTCTCGGGCTTGTCGCTCTTGGTGGAGCTTTTCTTCCAAATCCCGCATACGCGAGGTCTGAGACTCTATCTCCTTCTTTGCATTGTTCAAAGCCTCTGTTAGTTGCAATATCTGGCTGCCATTGCCTTCGTGGCGAATAGGTGACATGTTTTGAGCATGTGGCTTGGCGCGTTCGGTGATGCCTCGCTTTAGAGACGGAATATCCGGCTTTTCCGGTAGAGGTTGCTGTGGTGGCGGAGCTGGCGGATCAGAAAACCTTGTCTTGCCGCCGTCTGATCTGAATGATAAACCACCTCCATTAACGACGGGCTTTGTAGGTTCAGCGGCCTCAGGCTTTTCAATGTCCTTGACGTCTTCTTTACTGAGCAAGGCATGAACAAAATGATCGGTCCTTCCTAGGTCCTGAGACTGGAGACGTGCGTTCCGCATTTCATTCTACGTAGCATGTTAAAAACTGTAGGGGATCTTGCATAAAATTAGATAAAACATACCTGCAATTTTTTAACAATTTGTTCAGTACTTATGGGGGAGAAAAAGAAGCCGCGTTGGTGTGGCATAGCCTGAGGCCCCATCATAGGTCCTCCTTGAACCATGCGTCCATTATTGGACATGGATGATTGGCTCCCGGTCCGTTGTCTTAAAGGTGCAGCGTTTTGAGGGCCCATCATCATCAGGGGGCCATTTGTAGGATCAAGATCTCCGAAGTTGACATCAAGCAGATTATTTGCAGCGTTGAAGTATCCAGCATGCTCGACCTTAGCGGCAACCTTATGATGAACGACTGTCTTTTGGTCTTCGCTCACAATGTCAATACCAAGTTCCAAATGGTCCCCTGTCTGTAGCTCATGTGGTTCAGATTCTCGATTCTCCTGGGATAACCGTGTACCGTTCACGAATGTTCCGTTCGACGACTTGACGTCTCGGATCCATATCTTGCCCTGGCGATCGGCCCAGATCTCGGCGTGTTGACGGGAAAGCACTTTGCTATCAAAGAAGCCATTGATTGGAGTTGGTACTGTTTTCGCATTCGTTTGACGACCGATCCTAAGGGTATCAGGGGAGAATGGAACGGATATGGTCTTGCGTTCAAAGGTGCCGTTCAGGGACAGGAGATAGAGCACCGGTGAGTTACCGGTAGGTAGAGATTCGACCATCGGCCGGGCCATGGGCTGTTGGTTAGCCATTTGGCCTTGGGAGGGAACAATAGACGGGGCTGCGTGGAGAGGACCAGATCCATTTAGGCCATTCATCAGTTGCGGCCGGCCAGCCGCCATTCGAACAAAATCACCCTGAGCGTCAGGTTTGGGATTTGGCCAGGGGGCTTTAGGCTGGGGCCGCTTGCGTTGTGCGGCAGGTGTAGAGTTTGGCCATGAGCTTGCATCTCCAGAGGGGGGCGCAACGGGAGCGCCGTTAGGCTGAGAAGTAGAAGTCGCAACGGTCGAAGTGGAAGAGGTAGAGGAAGTGGATGATATCGACGAGGACGAGTTATTTCTCTGTAAGCTCTTACGCGGCATGAGCACGCGGTTGAGCTCATCCGGACTCATAACCTGGCCGGCGTGACCACCGTTCATCCCGTTCACGCCCCAGGTTGGCCGGTTGTGCTGGGTGAAGGTGGGTGGGCTCGCGACGGCCGTCATGGGGGAAAGCGGGCGCAGAAGCCGGTAAGACGGGGACGGAAAGGAGCGTGGTGAATCGAATCAATGGGCAAGACGGGCGCAGAGGCTCGACTGCGGGAGCGTGCGTTGGCGTCGGTAGCCGGCAAGTCGGGTCCGGGTCGTGTGGACGTCTCTTTCTATCTTTCTATCTGGCCGTCTCTGCTCTGCTCTATTATTCAGCGACGATGAAAAATCGACGTGCTACATGCAGGACGTGCAGAGCGCCAGCTTAGGCGGCCGAACGTCAAGGCCACGATTGGTCGCGCTAAAACGCCTGATTCCAAGTGATGTATTAGCGAAAAGGGCCCGAGGCGGATGCACGATGCACCCAACAGCAACGCCGAATAAGGACAGGTGACGGGCAGGAGAAGTCGCCGATGTCACCGATTGCTGTGCGCACGACGCATCAAAGACGCGACTGCCGTCGTCGGAGAAGAGGGGCAACACACCGGGCAATTGGTACGAAGGGTATACAGGGCCAAGTGTCTCTATGGACGTCGTGGTGTGCCGTCGCGTCGCGATATTAGGGCTGTGGCAAGTGCGGCAGGCCTCTGAGAGGAGGTTGTTCGGTTGTTCAGAAATCAATCCGACGACGTCGCTAAGCGCCCCTTACTAGGAACGGGCTAGTGTAGGACATTGTTGCAGCCAGTTAAGTGTCCGTGCGCCCTTCTGCGCTGAATCCCTTATTGGACTTGTATGCGACTACCCGGATACCTATATGAAGTTATGCGAGTACAATACCATTGATTTGTGGGTGTGGTCTTTGACTTTCTCTTCTTCAACATCATCATAATAACCCCTAAATGCGCTATCTCACTGAGTACCAAGACCAATGATACATGCTACCTACTATATATCTCATTTCTGACCAAACGAAGAGTAAATACATGTCAAGATGCAAAGTGCAAGTCTCCAAAGCGACACGTGACACAATACTTAGACAGAACACATGGGACCAGGGATAGGTAGTTGATGGATGTGGGGTCGCAGCGTACAGCCACCTTGTCAATTTAATAGCAATTCAGAGTTTAACGGGTTAGATGCTGCTTTACAGGGTAGGTCGGCCAAACTGGCCAAACCGGCCGGCCCAGCGAGAGCCGCGCCAAGATCTGGGGAGGCTCTTAATCGTCAGATGCATAAAATCCGTATCGCATCACAATCACCCAACTTAATAGCCATCGAACCATCTCAGTATTCAGGCTAGGCACAGGCCTTGACTCCGACTCTTCCGCTACTCTCGTATACCACACTCGAGACACTCTTCCCGAGTGAGGCTCCTTTTCTCACCTTTTGCCACTGCGACAAGCAGGTAATCAGCCAAAATGCCACCAATGCCATCGAACCGCGGACCGCAAGGCCCTTCCACCGTCGAGAAGTGTATGTGACCATGCCCCGGTCTCTCGATCTCTTACTATGGGCGCAATACGACAGGACTTTCACTAACAGCATATCCAGTAAAAATGGGCGCCATGTTAGGAGGCAGTACGTTTACATGAGTTCTGGCATACAATGGATGCAATTAACAATTCTGTAGCTGTGGGTGTGATTATCGGCTTCATATTCGGTTCGACCCCCGACTCTCCTCTGTCTTGCGCCGCCTATTCTAACAAGATCTTGTCGTGCAGGAACCGTCAACATCTTCCGGTACGGGGCGGGCACCAACGGCATCATGCGAACGCTCGGACAGTATATGGCGGGCTCCGGGGCTACATTCGGGTGAGTGCAAGGAATAGCGCGATTGTTAGTATCCGACATTCCTGGCTGACCACAGCGACGAAAAAGATTCTTCATGGGAATAGGTAGTGTTATAAGAACCGACGCCTCACCGATCGCAGTCGAGGCCTTTGCCCGAGCACAGCGAAGACCATTCATAATGGCGGCCCAACAAGCCTACCGACCCCGCGAGAAATAAGACTGTGCACAAACCGCTATCAATGCGCACTCTGCCGGCCTAGCTGAAGGCTGATATAACGCAAGTTATGTCCAATATGACAGTTGTGCAGCCCATCGGGTCCCTGTACTATTTGTATAACAAATACAGCTTCTTACACTCGATACCAGCTTTGATCTCATAGGACAGTCGAAGTTTTTTAGTAGGTTCGGTTGAAAGCACATTTTCAATTTCGCTTGCCGTTGTATATACAAGGCAATTATACGAGGCAATCATTTGTCGTGCTTATCATGACTATGGAGATGGTTACGTTGTTCTGCAGCTCAGTAAATCGCCTCGAGGCCACAACAAGTTTATCTAATCCACTTATCATAATCAAATCAACTGCAGAGATTATGAAACATTATCCGATTGGGAAGTATCTAAAAGAGGGGGGGAAGTCTGTTCCGGTTTAAGGGGTTGCGTTATCCGAACCATTCAGGTTCCAAGACATCAGCAGGAGCTGTCAATTTGACGCTGTCCGGTGACATATGTGCACTCTATTCTTTGTACAACCAGGCAAATGCTTTTCTTTTCTTTGCTGCCGCTCTTGACTCCGTGCATATGCAGGGCAATAAGCGCCCCTGGGTTACATAACTGCCAACCTATAAACATGGGGATAACTTCACCGAAAGCCCTTCACCGACATCCACTGCGCGACGTGCCTTCTTTTGTTCCTAGATTTTTGCCGGCCGACCAAGTTTCTTACCTCATCCGTCAAATTTCCGGTCTTAGAGACCCTAGAGCAAGCCACGGATTCGTGACACAATGAATGATATCATGCCCGACCAAGTGGCTTGCAGAAAAGCAATGAACCATGCGAACTTCTCCAACTGCAAGGTCGGTGGCTTTTTGCTACTGCTGCCAATCTATTCATATAAATTATTCTCGTATTTGTTTTGTCCGCCGGCATTGTCTTAGCGTGGGGTGATTGCTTACTGGGTTATATTGTTGATTGCATGAAAGTAAACGCCGCCCCCTGCTTACTGGCTTGATAGATTTTATGGCACTTGGTGTAACTCCAGAAGAATGAAGTCCTATACCAGCCGCATGGAACTGGATAGGTAGCCGCTTTCCCCTTAGCCGTGAGGCTTTGACCGTCTTATATCCGAAGCAAGTTCGCTACGTTCGCTGCCTACTATCAACTATGCCAATCGCTTAATGCGCCAGACGGAGATGTTCTTGATTGCGTTATGGCTCATCAAAACCAAATCGTCGTGCTATTGAACTTGTGGCCAAAGCTTGCAAATAGACTGACTAGAGATGACGTGACGGCGCGTGTGTTGACTTCTCAATAGACTTAGTAGTTCCAGACCCGTCAAGAGCGCCTCATGGCTGTTGGTGGCGGTTGAGAACATCCCAATCACTCCAATAAACCTGCCTGTGATGCGCCTATCTTGGCAATGTCGTGTGTTGTGATCTGTCTGAGAAGCCATCGACGTACAAAGTTCCGCCTGGCTGACCGCTTTCGGGCTCAGCTGCATAGGACTCAGAATCAACCACATGGGAAAAATAGTAAAATGTCTTAGATTGAGTATAGTAGCACTTAAACCCCTATAACTGGGCCATGAACCACATTTCTTCTGCGTTTTCGACCCAGGATTTAAATTCATACAGCCACTCTTTGCATTCCTCACCTATCCCCGTGTCAGAATAGGGGTCTGTCTCATGCCACTCGTTAAAGTTAAGTACTTAATATACTAATTGCCAGTCTATACTACCCTTCTGCTTTCGTTTTAAACCTCACGTGCTGATTTTGCGGCCGTCCCTTCGTTCGTTCGTTTGTTTGTCCCTTGAAGAAAATGGTTTTCCTCTCGAGACTGTTTAGTTTTGCCGCAGCGGCGTCACCCTCGACGACGACGACGCAGAATAGGTAAGCTTTTTACCTGTTTTGTGTTCTGGCCTTTGTGGTCTAACAATCTCAGAAGCAGCATTAGTACATCATTATGGGGGACATTTAATGCGCCCACGCTCCCCTGCTGGATGTCCACCGATAGCCTTAGGGACTCGTTCACAGTCCCATGGGGTCACAGGACATCTCATGATAACAACCCCTATACTGAGGCGCCCGTGACCCAACGTACCCGAAGATACGACTTCAACATCAGTCGTGGCGTGATTGCGCCAGACGGATACGAGAAGAGAGTGATTCTCGTCAATGGACAGTTCCCGGGTCCCTTGATAGAGGCTAATTGGGGTGACTATATCGAGGTCAATGTCCACAACAATATCTTAGACCAGCCCCAAGAGGGCACGGGTATACACTGGCATGGTTTCCTGCAGACGAGAAATGCGTTTGAAGATGGAACCCCTGGTGTGTCGCAGTGTCCCATAGCACCTGGCAAGAGCTTCACGTACAAGTTCCGTGCGGAGCTATACGGCACCTCTTGGTATCACTCTCATTATTCGGCTCAATATGCTAGCGGTCTGTTTGGTCCCATTGTCGTCTACGGTCCACGAAATGCCGCGCAAGACATCGATCTTGGTCCAATTTTTGTTAGTGGTAAGTTGAAGCACGAAAATAGAAATTCTGTTGATGGCGTCACTAACATATGTCTAGATTGGTGGCACGAAGAGTACTATACGACCGTAAAGAAAGTCATGTCCCCCGGCTTCGGAGGCCGCGCATTCTCCGACAATAACCTAATCAACGGACGAATGAATTTCAACTGCTCAACCGTAGACGCCGGCGACAAAACAAAGTGCAGCAACAATGCCGAGCTATCAAAGTTCAAGTTCCAATCCGGCAAAGCGCACCGTCTGCGCTTCATCAACTCGGGCGCCGAGGGCGTCCAGCGCATCTCGATAGACGAGCACACGATGACCGTGATTGCGAACGATTTCGTCGAGATAGAGCCGTACGACACCCAGGTCGTGACCCTGGGCATCGGTCAGCGCGTCGACGTCATCGTCAAGGCCAACCAGAGCCCTACAGGCGCCTACTGGCTGCGGTCGAACCTTACCTCGTGCTCTAATGCTAAGCAGCCGTTCGCCCTCGCTGCTATATACTACGACAAGGCCAATACGCAGGCTAAACCCGCGAGCAAGCCTTGGGATGTCCCTGACCCCGGCACGTGCGCCAACGATGATCTGGCGCTCACGAAGCCGTCCTATCCCATAAAGCTCCCCGAGCCGTCCTGGACGCAGAACATGGATATCAGCGTAACCCGGAACGCGTCAGGGATCTTGCTCTGGCAGTTCGGGGTAAGTATTTTCTCTCTCCTTGCTCATCGTAAATATAATAAATAGCAAACGAGCTAACGCAACACTTTGTTTAAGGGCGTGGCCGCAAGAGTAGACTACAACAACCCAACACTACTCCAAGTGAAGAACAACAACTTCAACTTCGAGCCCGAAATGAACGTCATGAATTTCGAGAGCAACTCATCCATCCGCTTCATCGTGAACAATCCCACACCAGCGTGAGCTCCCCTTTCACTTCCCCCTCTCCCCTATCCTCTCCCCTCTCTTCTCTCCTATCTACTACCTCCTCCAAAAACAATCAACTAACACCCATCCCCAGCCCGCACCCAATGCACGTCCACGGAGCAAACATGTACATCCTATCCGCCGGACCAGGGAACTACACAGCAGGGACACCCATCGTGCGTCCCGAGAACCCCGTGCGGCGCGACGTGCAGCTGGTCCAGCCCTTCGGCCACATCGTGGTGCAGATTGACAGCACGAACCCGGGCATCTGGCCTTTCCACTGCCACATCGCGTGGCATGCCTCGGCGGGCTTCTTCTCGCAGATGATCTTCCAGCCCGACGAGATCATCACGCGCGGTTACGGTGGCGCCAACGGACCGTTTGTCCCGCCCCGCGTATCGCAGACGTGTCGGGATTGGGACGCCTTTACGAAGAAGGTTGTTCTTGATCAGATTGATAGTGGATTTTAAGGTGGATATGAATTCGTATATCGTCTATCTCACCGTCCTCGCCTGGTAGCTTGGCTCAGTTTTGGCATTCACCACGTTCCCTATTTGGATTCCCACATAGCTTCTGTAATACTCATATTGGAGGTTATTTACCTTTCGTATTATACCCATAGATCAGAAATCATCATCCGCCACACAAGCAACGATGAAGTGGTGGCGAAGTTTTCACCCCATTCACATGGGTTACATACATATGATAGTCATCAGTCCTAATATATATAACCGGACTACCAAGCGGGAGTAATGGTGCCAGTATAGACCTTTCTGGACTATTATTTTCCTCTTTTTATTCTATTCTGCACCGTTTCCAATCATAGTTTTTTTTTTTTCCTTTTCGATGCCATTGTAGGCAAGTACTAACAATGAGACGGATGGATACGAAACAACGTTACGCATGACTTTAGGTAGCGAAATATATGTAGACAGTAATAATGCGACCGGAAATGTTCCACCAAGGTTACACGTCTATGGACGCACAGCATGGAACACGAGATCTAAATTCAAATATATCTTCTCCAACACATCCGTAAGCCAATATTTGAAAGTAATAGGGTAATACTTACTACCATGCCCGTAAGAATAAATAATCTGACAACGAAAATCGGAATTGTTTTGCCGAATCTGAGGCTGTATTTAAAGACAAATTGAAAGCAAAAGGTCATCTCACACAATTCCAGTATGTAATAGAAATGAACGAACGCCATTACAACCAACAATCTTATGAACATCAAAAAGGAAGGAATGAATGAACAAATCCAATATTGAAACATTCCAGACTCAAGTGAACATGTGATAGAGAGCCTATATAAAGCGTTAATTTCGTTGAGAAATGGGGGCGTCGTTTTCTCCGTTACAAAACAACACACTCTCAACCTCATCTCAGCAAAAATCTAATTCTCCGGAGCCACTCATATCAAGAGACTCATATACCCGGCTATAGTATTTACTTAGGGTATCCATCCAGGCCTTCGACAGTCATCTCAGGAAGTTGTCAACTCCTAGAAACTCATTCAAGACCCCCGTGCGGCTGAAGTATAATCAGGGCTGATCTTTCAGCGATCGTCAAAGTGCAATTGTAAGAGTGCAATGGTAGGGTCGCATTTGCTACCTACCTCTTCATACTATGTACCTACATATGTCACATTCAGGTACCTTGCCTACCATTGATTATATCGGAAGCGTTGGCAAAGGATAAAGTGCCTGAACTACAGGATTCCGGCAACCTCTTAGCCCCCGGCGCCGGCTCGCCCCGGTATCCCGGTCTGTTAATGTACCCCGTTATTCCCTGCTACTTACCGAGATTACTATACGTGGGGTGGCGATTTCACTAGATTTCATTACCGTCTCGCGCGGGCGCGCGGGTAGGAAAAACTCAGATCACAAGCTAAACAACCAAGCATATCCCTTGCAGAAGACAAGAGTTTAGACAGCAAAAAATTGCGTAATAACATTATTTTGACATTTCTGTACATTCCTTTCTTTCGGCCCTAAGCTGCTAGCAGCCAAAAGCCGGGTCAAGTGAAGGGAATGCGCAGTGGCGAAACTCGCCATCAATCTCCTAACTTCGTCATTTCAAAGTTTGAGGAGTCTGTCTAGGTAGCTATAAAGCATTCGCGATGACAAAAAGATCCCGCACCAAACAAATCCGAGGCCGCCGATCCCAGTTCTGAACTGATTAAAAAAAGGGTTTAAAAACACAAAAAAGGCATTAACACACAAAAGCGTAGGTAGGTGTATATGTGGAAACACCGGGCGGGTAGGTAATATGTACAAGAAGAGAGGGCGGTGCGAATGCGTAGGTAGTTGGCTCAAAAGGCGTGGGCGGCGATCTTTGGCGTCTAAACTTGCGCCTTCACTGTAGGTGAAGGTTGCGTAGCAGAATGACTCGCGCGAAAAAAATAGTGAAACCGGCGTGAGGCACTTTCATCCCGGTCGGTTTCGTACGGCTCGACATTATGGCGAGTCTATCGCCGATACTGGGGGAGGGATTTGGTAGTAGTCGTTTTACATCATGACGCATTTAGACTCCTGCTCGCCGCTGGGCTTGACACTTAGCGCGACGCGGGCAGCCTCTGTGAACGCCTCATTGACGCCCCGATTCCTCATGGCCGAGCACTCGAGGTACCGCATAGCCTTGATCCGTCGCGCGACATCGAGGCCCTGGTTGTACTCGATCATGGGCTTCTTTTCGCGCTGCGCACCGTCAGCAGGGGCGGCGGCGGGAGCAGCACCCTCTTCCTCCTCTTCGCCGTTTTCGCGGAGATCGCACTTCAGGGCGACGAGGACGAGCTTCACGCCGGGGCAGTTCTCCTGGATCTCGCCAATCCACTTGCTCTCGACGTTCTCCAGTGAGTCTTTGCTATCGACACTGAAACAAAGCACGACTACGTCCGTGTTATCGTAGGAAAGACTTCGTAGACGATCGAATTCTTCTTGTCCTGCTGTATCCCATAGCGACAGTTCGATGTGCACGTTGTCCACAAAGATATCTAGATGTCATCTCATTAGTTGTCCAATCATTGCACGCAACCTAGCAGCCTAGTGTGTTATTGGCAGGGCGCCAGCAGGAAGCTTGCTTTGGAAATAGTAGAGTTTGAATTGTCGACTCACCATGAACGTAGTTTTCAAAGACCGTAGGCTCATAGACTGTCGGGAAATATCCTCTTGTGAAGACGTTCAACAGCGATGTCTTTCCGCAAGCACCATCTCCACTAGAATGATAAGTTGTAAGCCGGGGACCCTGCACATCGCGGAGAGCAGATGCGGCTGCAACCTACAGAAGCACCAGCTTGCGCTGTACTGTCTTCGATCCTCCTAATCCACAGAGCGGCATTTTTGCGAGACGGTAGTTGTGTTTGGTTCTTGTTCCGAGAAGTTTGCGAAAAGGGGGTGGGATGATCCTGATTTAGATTCGGCGGGAATAAGGTGAACCGGTGGAGGGGGAGGGTGGATGTCCTTCGGTTCGCACGACGGAACGGCTCGGGAGTAGGTATACGACGACGACGACGATTACGGCGATTGCACGTGTTGGTGTTTTGGGGCGGTGCTGTTTGGTCAGCACGATTGGCAATTAGCGAAAGAGGAGGATTGAAATGGGAGAAAGTTGGAAATGAAGGCAGAGCCAATTAGTGGATTAGATTACCTTAATCTGTATACGCCTGCCAGGTACACACGCTAGGTTAGTCCAGTACGCTAGACTGAGTGGTTCAACTTTAGAATGGACCGCGAACTTGGGATCTAGACTAACTACGCCAAGAAGTTGAACTGGCGTAGGCGAGCGGCGGGTCGGCTACTATACGCCCGCCGCCCCTTGCAATAACCAAGTGGGGCACCATAACCGGCATTCTTGAGTCGCTTAATGACCTGGCAAGCCATATATGTAAGGCGATAGTGGCTGCAGCCGATTAAGTATAAGCAGCTGAAAACGACATCGATAACTTAGTTGATCAAACAGGCAAGTCTTGTCACTACAAGACACACACGATTATATAAGTGCATATGGGGCGTCATCTTATACCCTGGATGATCCTGTCGGCTATCTATGCACCCTTAGCCGAGCCAGTGTCCAACTGCAAACGACATATAGTCGCATCGTGACCAACGGCTAGAGCACCTCGAAATCCCTCGCTATCTCGGCTACTTGCGTATCGGTTAAGACACGTGAATCATAGCAGAATACCAACCTTGCTGAGTCAGCCGCTTCGAATGGAAAGAAGAGCTTTGAGTTCTTACGCAAACCTCTGTTGGCACAACCTCCCACGAGAAGAGTGTTGTTAATGCCAATGGTGCCGACACCCAATAGCCCTACACTTGAAGATTCTCTACACCACTTGATAGCATAATGTAACATAGACTTAAGAAAGGGTTACACGCTGAATCTCACAGAAAGGGGTGATGAAGCTTGGACGACGAAGCTACCTATTTCAAGGTCTTGTGATCAAGGGCTTGGAAACAGAGTCCATTACAATAATCTTCCATGGCTTCAAGGTCTTTAATTCTCACAATCTATTTGCTTCTTGTCACACAGGCTGGCCCCTAGGTATGGGAATGCAACTACCCGTATACCAGGGTCAGGTCAGCGACACCATATAATTTCATCTGCAAGGCGGCGTTTCGTATATTCAGCTACCCGTGCCTAATTTTGATTTCTGTGATTACTATTATCGCGTTTGTTCAAGCCTCCGAATCCTACGGAGAAATATGATAATGAAACATCCGTATTCATGTCATATATACCTAGATTCGCCGCTTGGACTCGAGGGAGGAACTTAGACCTGTATGGCCTCCTTGACGCCCAAGAAGATTATTACAATATAAATAGCCTTCCAAGCCCTAGTACTCTAGTCCTTGTGGCACTTCTTTTTCGATTTCCAGACTTGTTTGCCTGTCCAAACCTGATCTGACTTTATGTTCCTTGTATATGTGGCCTCCCGTTGCTTTCCGTCTATGGGGCCTCGTGTCGGGGGGCCCGTCCCTTACACCACCGGCATACGTACCTCCTATGCAGGTTTCAGTTTCTAGACAAGTCACGCTACGGTCTTACGAAGGAAGGAAAATAAGATTTCGTGGATAGTGAACACACCGCCCACTACGCTATTCAATTAATTAATACTTTGAAGTCTTTTCAGACAGTCACATTGGGTATGTTTTTTTAGCTACACATTTTGTACAAATATCATGGAATTCAAGCCAACAGTATTGCACCATCGCTCCAATTAACTAGAATAAGTGTATAGTATCTAGCAATTAATATCCGAGCTGGGCAGGACGTGGTTATTCCACTAATTATTTGGAGTCCAGCTGATCTACTTTGCTGGTATTTGTAGCATCTTGTATACACGATCCTAAAGGTATTAATTCTAGGGTGCATATATCCTAGCCTCCTGTTGTTGGCGAGCTATACAAAGGCCGGTCGTCGAGGTCTTCGAGGGTTGGTAGCTCAGCTACCGGAACAGGCAGCTCGACTAAAGGATCGTCCGGCTTCTCAGCTGGAGGAACAGGCATCTCAACTAAGGGATCATCTGGTTTCTCTCTCACGATTCCCTCTCCACTAGCTTCATACAAGCCACTTACATCGGGCCTTACGTCCTCCGTCGTCGTTCCGTCGGTGGATTGTTGCGGTCGTTGAGCGAGTTCCAAGTTTAATTTGTCGATGCGGCGTTTGTAGTGGACGAAGAGCCATACTGCGGCGGCGATGAGTCCAATGCCAACAAGACCGGAGCTTACGCCGATCCCAGCTAATGCACCCCGTGATAGTCCTTTAGAATTCGACGCGGGAGGGATCGAAGCAGAGGGATTTGGCGCTGAAGGATTCGGGACAGAAGTGCTTGTTCCATTATCCGTTCCATTGCAAGCGAGACTATTAATCAGGACGCGATTCTTCTGAGATACCAGCGCCGAGCAGTTGAAATCTGCATTCCAAGCTTCGATGACTACATCCCCTTTCACATGTACCAGTGATGGAAATATGTTTGGGCCAGTGGACCTTTCTTTAAAGTCAGCGTAGTCCTAACCTAAGATGTGATCATAGGATAATGCTTACGTATCAATATATCCCCGCATGTGTATATTTTCTGCCATTTCTAGCTGAGGGAACAAAGGAAGTACAGTATCTACATTGTCTAGCAAAACCAGATCTCCAAGGCTCGAGACTCGATTGAAGTCGAAGGTGCAGTTGGTGTTGTTGGTGAGCGAAAGGGTTGCTCCAACCGCTGTAAGGGCGCCAAAGGTGACGTTTAAGTTCGAATAGGCAGTGATGTTTAAGTCGGCTCCAACTGTACCGATCCGTCCAAGCCCAGCCTGGCCAAAGTTATCACCGCCAAATGCGGTGTGAAGGGTAAGTGATTCATTAACTTGTATTGGTGGGAGCGCCTCGTTCCTGGCTGTGAGGCCCAAACTAGTGAAAGGTTCAGAGGTGGCGTTCAACAAGGCGAGGTTACCGACGGACGTCAATCGACTATATCCGAGGCTCCCGGACCCAAGAAGTTGAATATCCTGAGCAGATTCCAGACTCGAGACATCGATCCGGGCGTCCGTACTTATGGAGGAAGCAGAGGATATATTGAAGAGCCCATCCACAAGAGCTCCATGGCGACCAAAAATACTGAGGCTATAGACGGAATTCAAGCTTGTTAGGTTGACCACACTCAAATTTGGTGCATCGGTGATATTGAAGCTGATAAAAGGTATTGAATTAAAGGTACTTTCAACAGAATCTGCGCTTATCTTTGGAACTATGAGAGTTGTCAAAGAGGCCGAATTGCTCATTTCGAGACTTGACAGACTCAACATCTCCGGCAGACTCAGCACCTCTAATTCAGGGTTATTATCGACATTGATTGAACCTGTCTGATTGAGAGTGGTGAAGTTGAGTGTCCCTGTCGCCCCTCTGATGTTGATAACGGTGAAGCAAGCGGGCCACTTTCCTTGGATTTCGGCCTGAAGACTGTCGATATCATCTTGAGTCGTGATTGTGTATGTGCAATCGCCCATACTGTGGCCTTGGAGATAGAAGCGAGCGATATAATCAACAAGCGTTCCTGTGACGATCTTCTCGTGAACAGGGTGGAGTGGCATATGAGCACCAGTTATATCTTATCAGCAGCAGATAGAGCATGGGAATAGACAAGAAAACTTAACACAGCCTCTAGTCCAAAGTCCCATCCCATCCATTTTCAGCATCGCCCCCAAAACGGCAGGCTGTGCAGTTTCATTGCGATCCTCCGCTTTGTCAAAAAGGGAGGTTACTTCGCCTTTCAAGGTTAAAGATGAATTGTTCAGTGATTTTGTTTCTTGACCGAAAGGTATTACGCTTGTGAGTATATCGACATGGACGGAGACTGTCTCCATAGCAGGCGCAACTGGACACTAGGCTTAGACAAAGACCACGATAACATTGGGAGCATACTAGATACCGTACTCAGCGTAATTAACAGATAAGTAGGCAAGGGGCAAGCAGCGTCCGTCTACTATGATATGATACTAGGTAATGTAACCGTAACATGTCATGAAACCGAATGCGACTTTTACAGTCCATCGCTCTGCTTGGCGCTGCAGTCGTCTCTTTCTATCAATAGCAACAGCTGCCAAAGATTCACTCTATTTCAACCATAAGAGAGCCTCATATATAAATATAAGTACTGCCAGATTGCGTCATGATACGGTTTCGACAGACGAGACTCTCTTGATACTCTGACTTCGGATGCTAGAATTCCTAGTGCTAGGGTATTGGGAGGAAGGGATCGGATTGACGAATCTCCGGATCCAATCATTGGCGGGTATTAAGGAGAACACGCAACTCTGTATCTGCCAATAAGATCCTTTTTATAAGTAACACTATTAGCTTTGTGGTGCTGAGGCCTCACTGATGAATAAATCGACAACGACAACTTCGTGTAATCCAGCCTTCTATAAACACTGAGTGCGCATATAGCGTAAGTTCTGGCTACGCGGGAGCGAAATATGGGATATTGTAAATATGTCCTTTAGATTATACGCCATGTACCTAGTTATCAAGCCGAGCTTCCAATCCCACTGTCAGATGTGGAGGCTTTCGACAGCTTCAATCCCCATCGATTGTAGCTTCATTCAAAAATGGGGGTATCTCAAAGAATATTATTACAATATGCACTGTATCGAATAATGATGGCCCAGGATTTCGAGCTCGGTGAGATTTCTAAACGTAAGAGTTCTCAAATTGAACTGTCTCGTAGAATTCGTGCCGGCTGATACGTATATATCTAGCCGATCACCTTTCGTCGTAATCCGTTGACAAACTCCTGATCCGCGTATTTCCCAGCACGGGCCCTTGCCTTGTCATCTGCTTCTCTGGCCTGCCGTTCCTGTTCTTCTAAAATCGCCAGCCGTTTCTCCCGATCTTTGTCTAAGTTTGAGGCTGCTTCTTGCATCGCTGCTAGTTTCCGGGCACGCTCCTCATCTGCTGTTGCATCTGACGTAGATGCTGAACCATTCCCGCCGGCCCCGCGACCGTTGCTTGGGCCATTCCTATAACCGGATGTTCGGCGATAATCTCGGCCATCCCTGCGTTCATCATCTCCAGAGTAATTCCTCCGGCGCTCTCTCGGTGGCTCGGGAGAATAGTCCCGACGCCGTCTATAATCCTCCTCATTGCGGTTGCTACGACGCGGACTTCTCGATCGATCCTTGTATGGCCTGTCATTGCCACCCCTCTCCTCCTTGTAATTATCGCGCGAAGTAGATCGTCTCTTGCTATGGCTCTCTCTCCGTGATTCATGTCTTTCTCTCAAGTCCGCATCATCATCAGCATCGCGCCTGTGGTGTTGATGCCTTCTGTCCCTCGAGTCGTCGCGCTCTCGAGAATCTGACCTCCGATGTCTCCTGTGGCGATTCTCTCGGGAATGTGATCTATGCCGGTGCCTGTGGCGCTTCGAATGCTTTTCATCTCTACCTCGAGAAGACTGCTTATCATCAGTCTGGCCCATAGATGCCAGCAATTGCCTTCGTTTGATAGGGTCGTTCATCATGGCCTCATATGCTTCCTGTTCGCGGCGTTTGATGGCTAAGAGGGGGTCTTCTCGGATCTTGGCTGCCACATCCCTCGCATTGACGGCCGAGGTTTGAGGAGCGGCAAGAGCATCATAGGACGCTTGTTTTTTGAGACTATCGTGATCCGACCCGCGGGTAAGAATGGTATCGATCCTCCTCTTGCCCAGAAGAAAACCCTCTAGTTCTTCAGTTGTCCCTCCCTGTCCATCACTGGGACCCTGGTACATCCAATCCACACGGTCGATACGTTTCCGGCCGCCTGCTGCCTCGAGTTTCTCTTGTATCTCCTTCTTGGCACGTTCCTCCTTGATCTCTTGAATGCGCGCCTCGGTCTTCTTCCTCTCGGCTAGCGCAGCCTGCTCTGCTTCGTAGACCTTGGCCTGGTTCTTCAAGAGGGCCGGGTGGTACGACTTCTTGAGCTGCAGATCTCCACCCATGTTGACGACTTATTTCTCTCAGCGGGCAGTTTGGGTTAGGTTGAACAAAGATAGTTGCGACGCGATGCGTCGCTGTCTTTCCCGATCGAACTATAGATATCGGACTCGGCGTGGCGATGGTCCTGATGAAATGGGTGATGACTGCTGTCGCGAGAGGGTCTTGCGTGCGTAGATGTTGTCGGTAGTAAAGTAAAAAGATGGTCTAGGGTCGTTGCCACCTGAAAACCGCCCAGCCACGCTACTGCCCAACTCTGCCTAGCAGCCCAGTAGCGCTTCTACCCTGGCTTAAATAGTGGGACAGCGCTAGCTCAAGCTGCCCCGCACTAACCCCTTTCGCGCTCTGTTGTCTGGTTGGCTCAGATACCTATCCCTAGCAACAAGCCCATATCGCATATCGCGGGGGATGATGTTTGCCTGCATGCAGCCTTGCTCTGTCAACGTTTACAATTGCAAAACATCCACCAACGAAGCTTACTTAGTATTAAACATTGTGCTTTGGCATCCATATTTATTTCTCATATCAATCTGCTCAATTGTATTACATCAATTGTGCCCACTGGTAACACTGCCACTTCCAAGTTACAGACAACCACCGACCGGAGTGGCTTCCTCCCGTCAATATGTCGGACGATGATTTCATGCAAGAGTCGGACGAGGAGTACGAATGCACCGCCTTCTAACGACTACGTCCCGCTAACTATCTAATACAGCTATGACTTCGAATACGAAGAAGAAGATGAGGATGATTCCGCTGACGTTGATACCGAAAACAAATACTACAAGGCCAAGCAGATCAAGGGTACCAATCCCGAAGAGGCCATCGACGTGTTTCTTGAAATACCCTCCCTAGAGCAGGAAAAGGGCGAATGGGGATTCAAGGGATTGAAGCAAGCCATCAAGCTCGAGTATCGGCTCGGGAAGTACGACAAGGTCAGCTCCTGAGAGTCCAGGCATGGTGGTCGCATTCTCGCTGACCATCAGAGCAGGCCGTGGAGCATTACACCGAGCTTCTCACATACGTCAGGTCTGCCGTGACCCGAAACTACTCCGAGAAGTCTATCAATAACATGCTTGACTTTATCGAGAAGGAGTCCGAGACCGATAGAGCCCAACGATGCATGGAACAGTTCTACTCCCTGACTCTCACCTGTTTCCAAAGCACAAACAACGAGAGATTATGGCTCAAGACAAATATCAAGCTTGCGAAACTCCTCCTAGACCGCAAGGAATACTTGTCTGTGGCTAGAAAGCTGCGTGAGCTTCAAAGGGCCTGTCAGCGAGAAGACGGCAGCGATGACCCAAACAAAGGCACTTATTCCCTCGAGATATATGCTTTAGAGATACAGATGTATGCCGAAACACGAAATAACAAGCAGCTCAAGGTACTGTATCAAAAGGCACTCCGGGTGCGGTCGGCAGTACCACATCCCAAGATTATGGGTATTATCCGCGAATGCGGTGGCAAAATGCATATGAGCGAGGAGAACTGGAAGGATGCCCAGAGTGACTTTTTCGAGTCATTCCGGAACTATGACGAAGCTGGCTCGCTCCAGCGGATTCAGGTCCTCAAGTACCTACTGCTTACTACTATGCTCATGAAGTCTGATATTAACCCTTTTGACTCTCAAGAAACGAAACCATACCGGAACGATCCCCGTATCGCAGCTATGACTGAGCTGGTGGACGCGTATCAAAGAGACGATATGCACAAATACGTCAACGTGCTACAGAAGAACCAGGACATTCTGGCTGATCCCTTCATTGCGGAGAATATCGACGAGGTGACCCGGAACATGAGAACCAAGGCAGTCGTCAAGCTTATTGCTCCTTATACAAGAATGAATCTGGGCTGGATTGCACGGCATCTTAAAATAACGAATGCCGAGGTTCAGGATATCTTGGGATACTTGATTATCGACAGCAAGATTCGCGGCAAGCTTGACCAGCAATCCGGTGTCCTAGAGATAGAGTCTGGCGGGGATGCCGAGCGGGTCCAAGCGCTTCAGGGCTGGAGCGAGGCACTTTCTGGAATGTGCTCGGCCATGTTCAAAGACAGCGAAGGATTCCGTATGACGGATACATCACAAACTGAGGAGTCATATGTGCTTGCCGGGCAGAGCTCGGGAGGTCGGGTGCCGCCTGGCAGAAGCAGTAGAAAGGGAATAAAAGGATTCTGGGGTCCCGGAACCTAAGAGGCTGACTATCGAAACTAACGGCAAACATTGCTTCCACGCAACGTATCAGCGCGTGTAAAGATATCACGAAGAACGTTTTTAAACGTCTTTATCTATAGACACCGTGATTGATAGAGAATTGATATCCCCAAAGACGACGAGAGACGATTAGGAGTGACAATGAGATATGCGGTATAGAACGAGATTTAAGCCGCGACACCTATGAGTTCACGTTGATTCGTGGTATTGCCCTATAGGGGGTGTGGGAATAATTTCTAATAATACATTGTACGCGTCTCAAACATGCAGCGTATTATTGTTGCTGGGCATTTCGTTGTTGTCCCCCTTATCAGGAGATTAGCAGGAGCTAACAAACAACTATTGTCAAGCTGAGTCTAATTTCCAACTTCAAGTCTACATGCGGTGAAGGGTATCGATAAAAACGTGTCCGGCCCTTAGGGGTTCCTGCACCAGCGGGAGGCATAAATCTCCACTACGGACGGACAACAAACGCCCATTCGCGCACTGTAAGACATGACTTAGTGACGCCATACGCTGTAGCTAGCTGCAAAACACCAACCACCGTGAACAGCAAACAGCACCCGATAAAAAAATAAAAAAATAAAAAACATTCGATTGCCAACCTGTCGTCGAGGTATAACTCACTTCGAATTTCCACTTTCTTTTCCTCTCCAATGCACAAATACTGTAAGGTTGCACGTCCAAAATGTCGCTCACGAATGGGAAGGTTATAAGCTCTGAACCTCTGGTAAGCACTGCCAGCCTGAAGCTCTTTGGCTCATGGTACCCAACTCATCTTGATATCGTGAGATAAGCGGTGTAATACTCCACGCAAAGCTTTCACAAACCTCAAATATCAGGCACCAAGACACACGAGATATGTTTATCTTACCAACTAGCTGACAATCTCATACCGTAGGCTTCGACGGATGGGAAATGGATTAAGCTTGTCAAGTAAGACAGCCAGCTCTCACTTCATACACTGCCTACATTACCTACCAGAGCCCAACCCAACTACTTCTTGTGCCCTCAACATGAATAATAAGAAATATTGTTGAGATATACCAAGAAAACAATCCATCAAAATCATTATACAGAATTAAATACCCTCTCCCTCTCCCTCTCCCCCTTTCCTTCCCTTCCTAACTTTATCTCACCACAAACGCAGTCGGCACCACTAACACCCCTTATCAGGTTAACATACAATGACTACAAGAACCAAACACGCACATGGGAGTCAGCCGAGCGGACGACGCGGGCGCAGGGTAGCGGAGTTGACGGCGTGGGAATACTCGCGATTCTCGAGAAGCCGTCCGGCCCGGAGATCCTGCTCCAGAAACAGTTCCGCCCTCCGCTGAACCAGATTGCTATCGAGCTTCCCGCTGGTTTGGTCGATGAGGGCGAGAGTGTCCAGGAGGCTGCTGTCCGTGAGTTGAAGGAGGAGACGGGTTACGTGGGAACTGTCTCGGAGATGTCGCCCATTATGTTTAATGGTGAGTACCTCCTTGTAGAGGGGAACTTTTGTTGGCCTATTAGACATGCTGTGACTCTCGTTATCGTTTTGATCTGCAATGGCGGTGTACCAGTAGTGAATCAAGTTGATCATACGCCGCTTCTTTGCGTCGATAGCACCTTGTTCGTACTTGGAGAAGTCGACTCAAAGCGCAAATACCCCCTACCTCTTTCCACCTATCCTCGTCCACCATTCTCAGTCATGGGATGTTTTATCTTAGATACCATGAAATGATTATCACAGATAGGCGCTAACGTGATAGTAGATCCCGGAATGACCAACACCAACACGGCGATCTGTTCCGTCCAGATAGACACGACATTGCCCGAGAACCAGAACCCAACACCGAGTCTCGAAGACGACGAGTTCATCGAGACCTTCACGACACCTCTGGCCACTCTGTACGCCGAGTGCAAGCGTCTGGAAGCCGAAGGCTACGCCATCGACGCGCGCGTCGGGACTTTTGCGCAGGGCATCGAACTGACGAAACGCATGAATTTGTGATTATCTCAACGCAGTCAGCGTTGTAGTCGGTTGCGCCAGCTTCGGTTGCGAATTAAAACCTACTTTTGAGTCCTAGATTATGTTATCGGTGATGGAAAAGTTGAAAAGAACGAGTCGTGGTTGGGTGAATGGGAGAGAGTGTACGGCGATTGATTAAATGATTAGTGATCATATTCGTTCACACCCCTTGCTTTCATTTCACGCTTACTGATCGATGTTACGATGGGCTTTTTGGGAACTACTAGATGGTAATAGAATGATGAATAATAGATACGATAATAGAAGTTTGTGGCGGTTTTCAATTGTGGTTGGTTAGTTATCATTTGTTGCTTGCGGTATTGATATTGCGCGATGGGTGGTTGTCGAGTGTATATAAACTGCAGTTTTCCTTTCACAATAATGTCTTAAAAGCAAAACAGAAAGGCCACAGATTCAATCTACACAAACTTTACATCACAAAACTCAAGATATCTAAGACAATCAATACCATTACATACATAGTCAATCAGTCAACATGTCGAGCCCCCGTCTCGTAGCCATCATCGGTGGAACCGGAGCCCAAGGCGCTCCTGTCGTCCAGGAGCTGCTCAAGTCTGGAGACTATTCCGTCCGCATCCTCACTCGCGATACGAACAACGCACGCTTCAAGCAGCTGGAGACCTACGGTCCTGTCGAGAGCGTCGTTGGCACTTTTGCTTCCGAGGAGTCCCTCCGGGCTACCTTCCGCGGCGCATGGGGTGCCTTTGTCAATATTGATGGATTTAACAGTGGCGAGAAGGCGGAGATCTTTTGGACTATTAGGGGTAAGACGTTTCCTATCTGTTCACAATCGACTCTCCTTTGGGTTTTAATTGAGCCCGGAGGGATACCTCCCCTGAGCCACATTCGCGCGCGTTGAGAACTATCAAATACCACGTATAATGCTAACGATTTTGCAGTTAGTACATTGCTCTAATCAGAGAGATTTCACAAGGCCTTGGACCAACAAATCTCAGAAATCATACTGTCAAGTATCTAACCACTAACGCATCTCACAGGCCTGGGAGCTCGCCCTCGAAGAAGGTGTGAAGTTCTACGTACACGGCAACCTCGACTACGCATGGAAGAAGAGCGGGTTTAAACCCGAGTTCCACGCAGGACACTACGACGCGAAGGGACGCATAGGAGAATGGATCCTGCTCCAGAACCGCGACGCCGCCGTGCGCCAGCATATGCGCAGCGCCCTGTTCACAACAGGACCATACATCGAGATGACAATCGGAAAAGGCACACCATTCCAGCCGACCGTCGAAGACGGCGTCGCTATATGGCGGATCCCTCTCGCCAAGGGAGCCGTCCCTTTCACGCCGCTAGATGACGTGGGCGTGTACGTGAAATGGCTATTCGACAACGCAGACGGCGAGGCAGACGGACTAGACCTCGAGATCGCGCTCGACCACGTCACCTTCGAGGAATACGTGCGCGCCTTTGAAAAAGTGACAGGAAAGCCTGCTCGCTGGATCGATAATGACCTCGCGGAGCACATAAATTTGATCTGGGGCCCTGGCGCCGACTATCCTGCTGGGTATAATGCGGACGTCAATGATCCCGCGACGATGACGCTGCGCCAGAACTTCACTGCGTTTTTCACCCTGTGGAGAGGCTCGGGGGGTAATAAGGGGGTTGTTCAGCGCGATTATGCACTCCTGGATAGGATTCATCCAAAAAGGCTCAGGAGTGTTGAGGAGTGGATGCGTAGGGAGAATGAGAAGGGGAGTCTTTGGGAGAGGATTCAGCCGGAGAACTTGGGTCATGTGTTGAAGATTACGGAGGATGGGCGGAAGGGGACACTATAGTGCCGTTCTTACGACATGATGATGCGGGCTAAGGTGGATTATTACGGACTTACGAAGTTTTACTCTCCTTTATGAAGTTTTCGAAATTCTCATATAGACACATAGATTGACTCCTCTATCAAACGCTTTATGATTAATATGTGCTGAGTAAACGGCCTTAGAACACGGAGTTCATCCTCGTCTCGTCCAGGTTACATTCTATAAGCACTACACGATCACCCTTGGGCCAGAACAGTGTCCCGTTTTCTGCCAACACACATTGCTCTAGGCTATCTTGCGTCACCCAATTGCGAGGAATGAAGTAGAATCGGTTGCAGATTGCCCCGGTAGTTGAGCGGAAAGTCTTCCCCAGGGGATATGAACACAGCCAGAGATCCCGGTCAATGAACACCAGCCTGCGTCCCGGAATGATGCCAAGGGGCATTAACATGTGCGCGACGACGTCTGGTGGAACGCCCAAATTGTTAGGATAGGAGTTTTCCAATCCTTTCTCAGCGGTTTCTCGTAATGCCGTCACTGGTATAATGTTCAGGTTGTTTGTAGACCCTTGGCCGTATATGGATTCGGTAGTATATACAAGGACATAACGTGAATCGTGGGTTACTAATGCTTTCTTCACAACTTGTTTAGCTGTGGGTTTATTTTCAAGGCTCGTCTGAGCCAGTGCTTGCGATTCGGCGCTCAATGTTTCTGAATTCGTGTTTAGTTGGTTTTCGGAGTAGGCCACGGACCAAACTCTTTCCAACGTTTCCCATCTGTAGGCATCAATATGATGGAAGCCGCACCGAAGAACAACATCTGATTGAGTTGGGTGATATAACCATTTTTCATGTCTTCCGGTCGCAATGTCAGATTTCGTAACAAGTTTGCCATCTTCGGTAGTGTATACAAGGACCTTTTCCCACATCGTTACGATAAGGAGATGTTTGTTATCGAGACTAAATATCATTTCACAGATATTCCCATCGTCGTTAAGTTTCGGCGAAGGCAACGCTGATGACGGTGCGCTCTCTTTAAAATCTTGGTCGATTTTCCATACTTGTATCGTACCGGCAAGGTCAGCAAGAGCCACTAACTGCCCATCACTGCTCCATCGGATGTGAGTAACAGGCATGTAGTTGTTAAATCGGGTGAGCTTTTTCCCCTGCGTCGCGTCCCTCTGAAAATGTTCCACATTGCCATCTTCGTATCCGACACAATATGAACCACCGTCAGTCGCAAGAGAGAAAGCAGCAACGCCCTCAAACTGCTCAACAAATTCTTCAGAGAATTTAGATGTGGCCATGAGGGCTTTATCTTCGATTTCTTCTTCGTTAGTATGTTTATCGGTATTGAAAAATTGAGCCAAGCTGCTAGGTTCCCACGTGTTAATAGAGCCGTCACGGATATCATAAAACCGGCGACTGTCGGGGCTGAATGTTATTTCTGTTACCAGGCTCTCAGATGAAAGCTGGTAGATAGCACTGAAATTCGCGAAGTCCCATATACGAATAGAACCATCGCTACGACTAGTAGCGAAAATTCTCCCGTTAGGACTCGCTGCAATCTCATCAGCGGTCCATTTCGTCTCAATATGCTCATCTGTCATGGGGTGCCACTTGAACACGGAGAGCGCTCGGTATATGCCCAGAATATGGCCAGTGACAGGATTCCAGGTAAAACGATCAACGGCACACCAGGGCCTGCGCTGGTCAATTCGCATGCTATTTGCTCTTTTGCACCTATTGATGCATCGCCCATCGCGGACACCCCAAACTGAAAGTGGTGCACCCCTGTACGATACCGCGACTTGAGTTCTGTCTCCGTTGAAAACTACATCAACTGGCGAGCTCACGATAGCTCCGTCGATCTGAGCTCTGTCGTCTAAAAGATCCCGGTTTAGAATCTGCCAACCTTGCCGAAAATTGTCACAGGGAATATGCCTAATAGCATTGTCATCTCCACCCATAAAGAGTTTCCGATCGTTGTCCGCGAATACTATAGTCCTTGCCCTGGCTCTCGGAGGATTTACGGCTGATGAGAGAAGCTCTCCGGAAAGGGTCGACCATAATTTCGTACGCTTCAAACCGTATGTACACAGCTTTCCACCATTGCCGTTCAATGCAAAAGCCACAACGGGCTCTCCATGATGGACGACAGATAACTCAGCATAGCTTGACGCGTCCCAAATGTAGACCGACCCTTTCATGTCGAGAACCGCGAGAAATTTGCCCACACATGCCATTCTCGAGGCATGCACCTCGCTTGGCAGATAAAGCCGACTGAGATTGTCATTCCAATTGGCATCCGCCAGCCTGGAAACTCTGATGTTTGCGGTACCATGAAATTGCTTGTGCATGATGGCTTTTGGGGGGCACACAGGTGGAATGGTGTAGTACAATACTCCTGGGCTGGTCACAATGTAGCTGGCAAATCTACCCATTAGCTTCTTGATATCGACTGCCCACTCCCTCAGCAGCTCAAGATCCGCGGAACGATGCGTGATGAGATCTGTTGACTCTCTGCACCGCCTCATGCTATCGATAAATGTTGATAAGACCTTCGATGCCTCAACGACGATCTCCAGCCGCCGAACTAATGCCAACGTGTGGATCCAGGTTAGAACGCCGGGGCCGTGAAATACTCTTACAAGGGCATCTAGGCATTCGGATGACGAAGTGCTACGACTGAGATGGAAGGGCCAGTTGACAGCAGAGTAGAATAGAAATGGCTCGCTCGACTGCATGGCGTGTTGGTTCTGTAGTAATCTCCATTGCAAATCTTTATCTTCGAACAACGACAAGGTTCTTGTAAATAAATTCTTATGGGTTCTTTCCGAGTCAATGCGAAGTTCGCTCTCTGATGATTGAACAAAGTATTCGCGGGTAGTATGATGGAGCAATGTAACTTTTTCGTATTCATCGACTTGTACAAATTGTCCGCAAGTTTCCTGAATAGTTCGCTTAAGATCAAGAAAACCGGAAAACTCGGGTTGAAGCGCTTGAGACAGCTCTTTCAAACTAAGGGGTCGCTCGGCGCAAGTAGACCACTCAAGCAACGCTCTGATGAGAGTCATGTCAGACTTTCGGACGGATTCGAGCATGTGTTTTTCCATACGCCGAAACATCAGTGTCATATCACTCGGAATGTCGTCGAGGACTTCCCGAATCTTTTCTTCGGTATGGCAACCCATCACCTCTTCGAGGACGAGCTTGACCCAAAGAAAATTGCCCTCCGACCGTTTCATTATTTCATCTAAAAGCTGTTCTCGGAATTCAGTGCTCCCACGCATGTTATCGAGCTCCATCTGTGCCAAGCGCTCGATATCTCTCTGGTTATGTCCTGTCGATTTCTCTATTCTCGATGTGGATACGCTCCGAGAAAGCCGATTGAAGCTCGTAGAGATTGGATCGGTATTCCTACTGAAAATCAAGATTCGGACAGGCAGCCTATGCGCAAAAGACTGAATACAGTCGAGGAATACTTTTGGCGAGTCGCACTCATCAAGCGCGTCTATCACCCAGTATATTGGCTCCGTGAGATTCAATTCCAAGAGCATCCCTTCTATGACTTTCTTCCAAATCAGGAAAGGATCTGGGGAGTCAAACCCCAAGCTCTCTCGCGAGGAACTGGCCAGGAGCCTTCTAAATTCGGGTTGACTCCTTGAAAGCTGAAGGGTCAGAGACTTGATACAGTTCGCGACCATGCTCTTAGCAACGTCTGAGTATTTAAATAGGAAAAATTGGCAGGCTAGGTCTTGTCTTCGTAGATGATCGATAACGAATGTAGATAAAACAGACTTCCCAGTAGCTGGAGGGGCAGTATACCACAGTACAGCAGGGTCAAGTGATGATGAATCAAGCCATGAGATAAACTCTTTCTCATCTAGAAGCCACTCACATGTATGCGGAACCCAAGAACGTCGAATTGTATCGTAGTCGGTTTCAGTAGATGGAACATTGCGAAATAAATCCTTGATATCTGGAGACTCGTCTACCAACGTCGTGGAATTAGGTGCTTGAATTTGAGTTTCTGGCCTTTGGTCTCGAAGCTGTGTTACTAAAGACTGGATTGCATTTCTCACAGCAACATAGTTTGGGTCCACTGGGCTTGGGAATTTGCAGACGTCATGGTGATTGGCTTGCAAGGGTCTAGAGATCTCTGCGGGATAGCCCAGAACTGAGGAATCTTTTTCTAGCACCATAATCTTCCATGGTCCGATTGAAGTCGCCAATGTCTCATAGAACGACCAAATTGATAAATTTGGCGCGACATGGCGAAACTGCTCGTTGAGTTCTTCAATCGCAGACGAGCTCTTGCTGAGATCCGAGATGAAATGCTTCGTCGATTGGAACGATGCAGCTAGGACTCTATTGAGAATTTTGGCCAAATTTGTGCCGCGATGAGGTGTTGATAGAAATATGATGGCCGACACCCCTTTAGCAACTTGTTGGTAATTTGCGTCATGTAAGCCAAGTAGGTATGCCTTCTTGACAACCAACCCGCCCATGCTGTGTACCACAAAGATTATTGGATTCGCACCGAAATTTAGGTCTTCTCCAGAACCATCTTTCCCAAATCGCATTTCAAACAACAGCTCTTTAGCAAAGTCGGTCACGTTTGAAATCGATTTGGCTCCGCCGCGCCAAACTGCATTATATCCAAATGTGGATATGCGAGCACTTCCGATATCAGTCTCAGACGGTAGCCATAGCCCGGGCCAGAAGAAAGAGGGGTCATGATCTTTTGACCACGTCTTTCGACTATGGCCACCTAAGCCATGGACGAAGATTATATCCAGAACAGCATGTTCTGGTTGATGAATTACGTGAAGGCCAAACCCAGACGTTGAAGGTGAGGGGCTGCGATGTTCAGAAACCGAATTGACTGCCGTCGAAGACACGCTGAGTAGTTCGGAAGACCGACCCCGTGTAATGATAGATTCAGATGATCCGGACACTTCTTTATCAAAATCACCTGTTGATTCCTTCTTCTGTGCTCTCTTGGAGCGGAAGAGTTTCAACTTTGCAGGGTTAGGTCAGGTCTATATTGGCTAATGAGATAAGGATAGGTAGATATGCTGACCATTTTAGGACCTCAGCCTCAATACAACGACATTAGTTACCCCAAAGGAGGATCAATTCACTCTGTTCCTAGATGAGACGAATTGGAACAGTAAATCTCTCGAATGAGTGAGCTCATACTGTCTGACGAAGAGTACGTAGTTTGGTAGATTCAGTTGAAAAAGGAGGGTACAATCTTTCTAACGCCTCATTAAAGGTCGCGTCTCAACAATTCATTCTTCGGAGTAGTCATCCCATAATGCCACAGGACTTTCTGAAGTAGAACTTAGTCAGAATCTCAGTGACCCCTCTTACTGACTCTGTCAACCAGAGTCAGAAAAGACCCGACAGCGGTGGGGTCATTATCTGCCTACCCATACATGTTTAGGTACGTGTACGTCTTGACTATCTATTCTTTGGTACGCCGCAGCCACTGCGCTTCTTGTTGGTACAGGGTTGTATTGGTATCTCAATATAGTAACGTGCCGGTGGAGAAGGCCCTCCGGCTTCAAAATGGTGGGTGGTCACCCCTGTTGATGATCTTAGGGCAGCTCTAGCCAACACTTATCATCATAAGTACATCTCTCTCATCTATCTTGATATTTCATGAATCTCATAGTATGTTACCTGGTGTCATTCATTACATCCATTATCCTCATTATTCTCGATATTTCTTATAATTTCAATAGTAACTGAGCCGAAGAAGGCGTAAGGTACTCACATAGATTCGAGAATAACGATATTTTCAGTCTACAGAGCTCCCACGCCTTCCTGGGTTCTCTATTTTGACCTATTGCTTCGTCGCTACAATTGATTTCCCGCTGCTTCCATTTTGCGCAAACCCCGGTTTTCAACTGTCAAGAGCGACAAGCCAAAATTCTCATTCCTGAGTAAGCCATTACCTAGTATCCTACGTCCTACTATTCATATCGAATAATCCCTCGTTACGAGTATTATCCTAGGCAATCCTCAAGCCGTGGCTCCCATACTATGCAGATAAAGTAGCTGAAGCTAAGCCAGAATGCTTTTCGACATCTTCATTCATAGATCTAGTATGTATCAGAGCCAAGGATTTTCGAAAAGGCCAGGAAATTCGACGTTGCTGACGGATCTATACCCCTGGTTCCAAATCGTGTTTTGTCTCTCGTTTTCATCCTCTTGAATTGTACAGAGATGATCTATTTCCGAGGAATCGAGACTTGTGCACTCCACATGAGGGAAGTCAACCATCTCGGCAACTGTCATGTCTGACTGGTCTTGTCCGCTCAAGTCTACCCAAGGTGCCCTGTCGTCGCCCATGTTGTCCATGAATGTAGATGTCGTCGGCGTCCCAAGCCTATCGCGGCCCGATACGTCGATTATTTGAACGCTCTCATCCCCATTCCCGTTGAGTCTCATAAAGGAGCACGATGCGTCTGGTGGCCAAGGTCCATCGTTCCAGTAAGGGCATTGGTCCTCTTTCCCTTTCCAGATGGTCTCGAAATCCTGCCTCGTATAACTGTCTGTGTAATTAGCTCTTCGCTGATTATCTCGACGGAATTCAGCAACGTCATATCCACAGCTACATAAGACAGCGTCCCAAAGGTCGCCCACGTAACTACCACGCCTTCCATACTGAAGGTCCTTTTGGGAGTAGGCAACCTCGCAGACGCTTTGGCCACGGTCATCCCGCGCATATACATCAGCACCACGCGTCACTAGGAGTCGCATTACATCGAAATGTTTCCTGATCCACGTGCTCTCCAAGGGAGCCCAAAAATGTCGAAGGCATCTATGCAAACAAGACTGGCCTTGATCATCGCGCACATTGATATCTGCTCCCGCGTCTAGGAGTTTGCAGAGGCCCTCTACGGCTCGATCACCCGCAAAGCTGGTACAGCAATAAAGAAGAGGCGGGATGCCGGTAGGTAATGACTCGTTTATATCCACGTACAATCCGGCACCCCAAATGAGATGCATTGTTTCCTATGGGACAATTAGTGATCGTCAAATCAATGCTAGTGAGACTCGCTACGAACAGGGTGACCGGATGTGGCAGCCCATTCAAGGAAACTAGGCGTTACTTTATGGCTTGTTAGGGTTGTCGCACTCGGATCTGCCCCGGCTTCCATGATGAGCCTGCGACAAGAGTCCGCTTTATGACTCTCAAGTGTCCTCTGTCCTCTCTCTCCGAACATCATATCAAGTTCTAAGACGAATCTTTCAGACATTACGATCAGTAAATTAAGTCCGTTTAGCTCAGTTTGTATGAGTAGAAAATACCTTGGTCTCGTATCATTATACAACCAACCCCCTAAGCCATGAGCACTCGAGACATGATCGACGTCTGCTCCATTCTCGAGCAAGAATTTGCACATTTCCACCTGACGACTGTATGCTGCATAGAAGAGGAGGCTGGCACCATATTCGTCGTGGTCCCGGAGCGTTGCTTTACCCTCTCGAAGCATGGCCTGAAGCTCCTGTAAACGACCGTTTCTTACGACAGTGAAAACGCGGGACCCGAGTGGTAAGACCCTATTCACGGCAAGTCGAGAGATTGGTGTTATCGATTCCTTTGCCGTCCTTTTCTGAGTTGCAGAAGCTACGATCATTGCGAATTGCCGAGGGTCCTGGGGTATAAATGAAAGGACCGTGGTCCGACATGTGTAGTTGATCTCCGTTGAGTTTCCTTCTTCTGTGGTCGATGCTCGCATACACTTAGTTACCACGAGCGAGACTGTTCCTAGATCTCCAAGAAGAAATCTAGTATATTTCCGCTCTTGCCTTACGGCAGGTGAGGGGGTGCCATTTGGTTCACTGGCTGTATTAATATCAGTATTTGGACGTCCGCTAAGATATTTTTCGGCCTTGGCTTACTTTCTTGATTGACAAGGATTTTGCAGTGCCCAAAGGATTGGCGAAAGCGCATTAGATTACTGCGAAGGGTTTTTTGGTCAAGGGAACTATACGTTCCTGTTGATGATACTTCGTGAGTTAGGGATGTCGCAACATTTCCATGCCTTTGCACAGAATCTATGAGTATCCAGAGGTCTTCAGTAATGTCCTCCGCTTGGGTATCTTCTTCCGCATCCCTATCAAAGGTCGTGCTTTTCTCTTTGACAAAACCGCATAGCCTCTTGATACTTCGTATCAAGCCTGGATCCGGACCCGCGTGGTCGTTCACATTGACACCCCCTGATGTATAATTCACTTGGCCGAACGCATCGTCATTGAATATTCCTGGCTGAAATACGCCTTGATTAGGGTTGGTTATAGTGGTTTTAATTTCGGCGAGGAGATCAAGTATAGCGTCTGTCCTTTTGTGCGAAATAGATGACATATCATCAATAGTGTTCTGTAGAGAAACCAAACCGCTTTGCAATTTTTGGTCGCGCGTATGGAAAATGCTACCGAAGTCAGCGAACTTAGTAGCAATGATCTCCGTCTGCTCCTCGATGCCGCAACTCAAGTCATTAATCGATTGATTGACTGTGAGTGTGCTGGATAGGAGTTCACAGGTGGCATTACTAAACCGGTCAGATTACTCAAGCTTCGTGAAATCGTTTTTACACTTAACTGACCTGTGGAGTATACTCAATCTGAAGTTGAGTGTACTAACGTGTGTAACGATCTGCTCACGAATGCAATCTAATTTACTCTCGTCGAGGAAAGATTTAAATCGCTTCCACATCCTATCCGTTTTGCTTTCATCTTCAGTAGGCTGGAGTCTCTGCACTGAACTAAACAATGACTCGAGATCTGAGACACATAATTCAACATGGCTAGTCAACTCGGTATCATGACAGGCGAGTGGGGAGTGTCTGATTTGCTCCAGGACCTCATGTAGCTGTCTTAAATGATTAGAAACTCTTCGGACATTGTTTGGTCCGTCCTTTATAGCGGATAATGTGATGTAGAGCTTTTTCGAAAGCTGTGCTGCGAGGACGACGAACGCTACCACATTTGCGCCGAGACCAATCGCTTCCATAATGTGCTCTCTTGATCAAGAACAATTAGTTGCCTTTAAGATTCACTCCTCAGGCCGAATAGTAAACGGAACTGTGGATGGAGGCCCATGACTATAGTCATAGTCGTATTGGAATGGTGGTGTTGACTAAGGCAATCATAGTCCTAAATCGAGGTCAAGGTAAATTGAACTCGTTATTGGAGTACACGACGTTGTAAACAGTAGAAGGTCGTTGGACTGAGTAGATGATGACCTAAAGTCGTTAAGTGAGTCATTGACACCAGAGTCTTGTTTGTTCTGCGATACCGCACGAGATAAAGAGTTAAGCGATACACACTTGTGCTTTCTTGCGCCTCGCTTTGCCGCTGTGCTAGCCAATCGAAAACCATTACACTTATCTAAGGGCTGCGTCATGGGTTGGTGGGATTTATGCAGCAACGCCACGATGGTTCAGCTCAGCTCAGCTCTAAGCAGCCAGTGAAGGAAAAGACTGAACGACTAGCGTCCTCGGTGAGAAACCCCCCAAAACGTACTGATTTATTTTCCCTTCTCAATGGCACGTACTTTAACTATAGAAAATAACAAGAGAAAAAGAAGCGTTGCTAGATTGGCTGAGCAAGGTTAGTTGATTTCATAATGACGACGAAATATGTTTTACCATGCTGGCTTACCTAACAACATTAAGGCAGCGACTGATTATGGACTTATATTGATATTGTCTCTAGTACCGACATCACAACTGTCTTTGTTGGACAGTCATGATGTCGACTCTTGCAAGTCGCGTGTAAATGTGACTTAGGTGAGATGAGTACCCTAAGTTAAATACGGGGAACTCGGGTATCAAAGATTACATAGGTCTCTCAGATAAAATATTACTCACTAAGAGCTTAGCAGGAGAGTATGTCTGATACTGTATGATGCCCTCGATTCTCCTGACTGAAGCTGCGTGGATATCACCGATTGAATAGTACTAGCCGGCTCTTATACTATGATTTTAAAGGTAGAGGCGTGGAATGCGGTCTGTTATGTGAGATACTTACGGACTATACCTCTAGGTCACCGGCGCTTCCGACATTCTCGGAGGGTAAAATCCGGAGCCGATAGGTAAAGTCCTGACAATACCTTGCTGAGGTATGAAATCTCTCATAGGTTGGAATACGTTCTGCGTTGACATGCATTGTCCACTTTGTTAGATTTGTTATGTTAAAAGAAGGCTAGATCAAGAAGCTATAACATAGTGTCCGAAGGCTCAAGGCGTCCGTTGCGTACATCAGGGGGTCTGCGCTCGTCATTATATAGCGTTAAGTAAGCTGTATAATTATACCAAATACGTTCCATTTCACCGTAGTGATAATATTGATAAGGTACTGGTGATGAGCTAGCTGTAGGAATTGTAATGAGACCAGACTTGGCTTGATGCGACAAGCCTCGGCGAATAGGTAACCCTTCTTGATAGCAGCCTGAAAAGTCTGAAAGTCCAAAGAGGTTCTCTTTGGAATGAATTTGCACGCCATCTAAATAATTATGTCAGTAGTCTGGGCTGAGGGCCTGGGTTCTAGAATAAGTAGAAGCCGTTTTGACGGATGTGGCGCCCGCTAACGTTTCACTTCACGGCACCCATGGCGAGTCTGAGCAGCGCCTGGGAACGACTGATATTAGCGCGAGGATATCAGAGCTTTGGCACGATTTTGTTGAGTGCGAGCAGGCCAGATTTCTAGAGATCGCGTCAGGAAAGTCTTAACGATGCAGTTGTCAAAACGTAAGTTTACCCGGAGATACATTCAACGGTGTCAGCACCAAATACGTACATGGGTAGTCGAATTGTCTTTCTCAATCTTAATATTTGACGCTAGCATGCGACGGCTTCTTTCCTAGTATCTTCGCTTCGAGTAACCACGTGCTTAGAGTGTCTGCCTATTCACGTTCGAGGGGGGGGAGACACGGGTGTTAAGCCTGCTCATAAGTGCCAAAGCTCGACAACAGCCCAGATCGAGACTCTTCATCTGATGGTTGAGCCTCACCAAGCTTCATCGAGAGCAGCGCGCTCAATACCCAGCAAGCCAAGCCAACAGAAGATCGAAATGCTGGCATCTACAAACTAGACTGGGTTAGTCCTAAGACGATGCCTTGGCGGAGATTAAAGTTACGAAAAAATATCCCGGATAGGGCAGTGATGTCCTTGCACGCCGTAAAAGCTAGTAAAAGCCACACAGCACATGCGGCACGTACCGAGGTATGCAAGTATTGAAGATTCGTGAAGGGTGCAGGCGAGGCAGGCTTCAAGACCCTGGAAAATCGCGGTTGGATTGTTGGTAGCTTCCGGGGGTGGCAATCTTGCAGTTCGTTTCGTTTTAGTGTAGACACGCCAACAGCAAGCGAGGCAAGTAATGCCATGGATGCGGATCTGGCCCGACATTCTGTATTCTCAAAGCGGTAGGTCGTAAGGGTCGCATCGTCGTCATCCCCACGCAGTTATGCGCCCCGGAGCTAACAATTTAGTAAGTACAAGCAAAGACCCAGTTCCCAGGCTTGGATTTTATCTCCCCAGATCCAATCTGGGCAGTTTTTATTCTCCTTTACTTTTCCTTGAGTCCCATTTTCGATTTTCCAGATTTTAGATTTATGACATTTTTGGCGCCTGTTTGAGACGTAGCGTTCGGGGAACGATTTCTTTCAACTACTGCATCTTCTACCTTCGACGTTAACGAACGGAGCTGGATCGAAATTAAAGCGTCTTTTTCTACCTACCTACCTTCTAACATATTCATTCATTTTCTCTGCTTTTAAAGGATAATGCGATAAACGACTAGCTGAGTCTTTGTCGCGATCATGATTACAAGGAATTTATGTACCAGCGTCCTCGCTCTGTGGCTACTTATAGACCACGGATTGAGCCATCCTACAACCGCGACCTCCTTTGCGCTCACGAATTCCGCTTTACCGTCAATATCGACACTTGTATCGCCATCATCAAGCCGAATATTTGCTAGAGCTCTGACCGAAAACGGTAAAATCGGCATTTCAATAGGAGTCACCTTTGCTGCCATAATTCTAGTTGGATCCACCGCGATATTCTGCATCATCAGGCGACGACGTACGGTTTTATCTAAGCCGCAGACACGGGGGCTCGGTCCGGGTGACGATGATAGCGTGGTCGTTGGAGATGACCTTGGAAAGGGAAAACAGTCTTATCATATGAGCCCTCCTCAGGCTTCCCATCAAGTTTTTATCCAGCAAGCTCCAAACGGGAATGTATATCAAGCGGGAGGATATCCGACGATACCCGAACAGGCATATGCACCGCAACATTTGTCGCCAAATCCCGGGGATATAAGTCCCTACTCCGGAACGGCATACTCGGGACTCGAGCCACTGGATCCGAGTCAGCAAGTTGGGTATGCGGGACCTTCAAATGCGCAATATCTATCCGAAGCACGTCTACAATCCCGGCAGCAGGCGGGAGATAACATAAGTTGGAGGCATCCGTCGGCGGCGACATCTCCAGTTGACGGCTTCCCTGCCCCGGATATGGACGAAAGATATCTTCAAGATTATGCACAACAAGAGGATGTGTACTACATTCCGCCACCGCGCCCGGATACCGTCGAGCTTCCGGAACAAAGGAAACCTCTCGAATTGATGGGCGAGGGACACCTTAGGGAGATACCTTAACAGAAAAGCCCACGCCTCTTTTCTATTTTGGAAATTTTATCAACTAGATCGTTATCCTCATCTCTAGAGTCATTGTTCACGCATTATATTAACGGCGCATCGATTATCGGGATGGTTATAAGATATCAGCCTGGGCAAGGATGCCGAGATTCATTACACATGTCCAGCGGCAGCAAATTATCAGCATCGATCATGCATAGAAGTCAAAAGGTCGCATCATTGCATAAAGATATACACATTCAAATAAAGTAGTGTAATAAGAACTGAATCTTCAATTCTAGATCTGCTTCATCTCATAATTGGAATTCTAGCCAGGCACTATCAAGCTTGTTGCCTAAGATCGCCATAGAAATCTGTAATAAGACATCTAAAAATAGTTCCGTTCCTGACCCGGGATTGTCGACAACAAGCAAGGAGATGATAGCCCATCCCCTGAGCAGAACCCTGAGCTCTCCACAATAGCTGTTCGCCACCGCTCGCCTTATCCCTGAGCTATTACACTAATGTAAAATACTCGACAATGCGATATCGTCCCCAAGAATAAGCGATGAGTTGACGGAAGGATTGAGCCCTTTCAACAACACTCTTCAGTAGCTTGAAACAATACTAGCTTCCTAACATCCACGAGGCTCAAAATTCCCACAAATCTCCTCCTACCGCTCATCTCGGGGCCCTCGGGGCCGACCGCGGTTACTCGAAGCCGGTCTAGAAGACCTCGGTAATCCCAGCAAAGTCCACTCAGCCCTACCAACTGCCATTACACTAACTACATAGTAGGCAGTTTTGATCTTTCATCAACTCATCCCATCCGTCGAACTACTTATACAAACCAGATGACTGATGCTATAATAATCAGATACACCGACTAATGCTATAAGTCCTACCTCGCCGACTAATCTAATCCAACCCGAGAATTACCCGAGTTACCTAATAGCGAGCTCTATACATCATCCATCGTCTTCTCTTAGTGTACTGGCTAGGCGTGGCTATTCGCACTGCACGTATTCGGGACGGCCAGTGAGTGGTATCTAGCAATTTTCTAAGTCGCCGAACTAACCAACTAGTAATAGGCAACAACTATAAACTGCTGATAATTACACACATACCGTCCTTTAGGACATAACATAATTAGCCCGGTGGTTTGACCAAAGAACTATCACAGAGTGGGTTAGCCAAAACACCACACACACACCGAACTATAGCCGTCTATACAAAGTGTAGTTTCAGGGGCTATGGTTCGGTGCGTGTATGATGTTTTGGCTCACCCACTCTGACCCATCAGAGCCAAGTTTTCGTTCATCGACAATGGTTTATGAATGACGTCAATCGACAAAAGAGTATGGATGTATGAGAGCACAGCAGATCAGATGTGTAAGGTGACATTGAAGTTTGTATAAGCGAATCGACTAACTCAGCGCATGTGATCGACAGCCTCCAGCCCCATAACACTCGAGTCGTTGTAGCAATTTGCATGAAAAACATCGCAACTTCTAAGGAAATTTATAAATCTGTCGAGTCTAACAAATACTATAAGTTTAATCAGTAACAGAGCAAACCTCCCAAAACACCAAAAGCAAATACTATCCTATCCCATCCCATTCCAATTTCACTCTTTTACCGCCCAACCCGAAACCCTCCTTTAACCTCCGACTCCGAAATAATGCTTTCTCGCTCTATCTATCTCCTTTACTTAATAAGGAGCCCTCGCTTCGCGTCTTTGGCCGCCATGCCCTCTAAGGCCTGTACTGGTGCCGGGTAATCTGGGCGTCCACCTAGGATGTCCACAATGGACTTCATACCCATCCAGTGAGCGGCAGTCGGTCGGCGGTTCTTCCAGTCTGTTTCGTTCTCTTCTAGGTCTTGCATTGAGGAGAAAATGACGTCCGCGCCCTTGATGCCAATGACCGAGGCGCTGAAGGAATCCTGGGAAATCTTCTCGGGTCTCTCGTAGCCCTTCGGCCCGAACTTCTCCAGGTGCTGTATGCACTTGATAGCAAGTCTCACAGCCCGGCATCTATCCATGGGCGAGGGGACGCCTCCCTGTTGGACGTGCCCCGGGATGCTGTCCCGGGATTCAAACCGGTTGTGGGCTTCCTCGCGCATGATGTCGGCGATAAGTTTGGCATTGTAAGTCTTGCTGGCTTTCTCGTTGATGAGCACCAGTCTTCCTGCTCTTGTTTGGCCTTTATCCTTGGCAAAGACGTCCTTCAGATGCATGACGTCTGCGGTCAACATCTGCAAGCTGATGCCCTCTTCAGGGATATAGACAGCACTCGCTCCCACGCTCAGGCCTGCTAGGAGCGCGATGTATCCTGACCGTCCACCTTGCGTTTCAATAACAAATACTCGTCGTCGGGTAGCAGAAGCCGACTGTTTGATCTTGTCACAATATGCCACGAGCTCGTTCAAGCATGTGTCAGACCCCAGTGAGTATTCAGTGCCGGGTACGTTGTTGGAAATGGTCGCTGGCAATAAAGTGAATGGAATGCAGAGTGAAGGGTACTGACTCCTGGCTTTGCGTAGTTGTGCGATTGCGTGGAAAGCCTCGAAGCCACCGATCAAAAATAGAGCATCAAATTTGAACTTCTTGATGAGTTCAGCGATGAGCTCCATGCCTGACTCCTCGGGCAATTCACGGTTCGTGCCAATCTCCGAGCCACCTTTGCTAGCCCATCCATCTACCTCTAGCCAATCAAAAGGTCGAACAGCACCAAGAGGCGCATCGCCGTAATGTCGAGCGAATCCAGCAAATCCGTTATGGATGGCAAGGGGCTCATGTCCCCGGGCTCGGCAGTAAGCCACTCCGGCGCGGATAGCAGCGTTCATACCGCCCGCTGGCGCGCCGACATTGATAAACCCAATTCTCATTTTCTAAAAGAAACGTCAACAACTGCCACGAATAGTCCACAGGATTATCAACTTACTTCATTCTCTTTGACGACCTCAACATCTCCCCATCCCATATTCGCTGACATTGCGTAGGACTTGTACTGGTCTGAAAACTCGGTATCACGAAGCGCCATAGCTTCGTTAAAACGCTGCGCGTCAATCAGCTTGGCAACTTCTTTAGTTTCTGCCACAGCAGCCATCAGAGGCTTCCTGGCGATCTTGTTCTCTGTGATAGCGATGAAACAAGTTTCGGTCTCAGGGGTAGCTTCGAGCACTGCTTTAACGGCCTCGACACCTTGCAGGGTACCAAGCATTCTATCGTAGGCGACAGCCGATCCTCCTCTCTGGACGTGACCCAGTGTCGTGATGCGAGTATCGAGACCCAGACCATTCTTGTCCGCGAGTAGATCCTTCACCATGGAAGGGGAGATCTTGTTTCCATGTTTGTCTAGAGCGCCTTCGGCAATAATCACAATAGTCTTACGCTTTCCCATGCTCCGATGCTAAATACGTATTAATAGGTTGTTAAGGGGTTGGGATTCAAGGAGTAACTTACCCCTTTTATAACTTGGCACATTTCCTCTTTCCAGTTATCTTCTCTAGGTTTTTCTGGGATGAAAAGAAAGTCTGCACCGGTAGCGACTGCTGCCATCAACGCAAGCCAACCGCAATGGCGGCCCATCACCTCGATAACAAAAGCACGGGAGTGCGATGAAGCGGTAGCCTCAATGTAGTCGACCATCTCGCAGATACGTGACAAGGCGGAGTAAGCGCCAATAGTCGCATCTGTTCCGGAGAGATCATTGTCGATTGAGCCAACCAATCCCACGATATTTAGGTGCTTGAATGGTTCGATCTGTTCTTTTTTTAGGTCTCCTTTCTGGACAAGTTCTTCCAGGAGCGATGGCCATTCGGCACGGAATCTGTCGGCGCCAGTAAGCGAGCCATCACCACCGCAGATGATGAGTGCGTCTATGCCGTTGAGAACCATGTTCTTTGCGGCCTGAAGGCGACCTTCACGCTCAAAGAAAGCCATACATCTCGCCGTGCCAATCAGAGTACCGCCTTCAGAGAGGTAGCCCCGTACATCCTCCCAACCCATCTGTTTGATGTAGGTGCCACCACGGACAAGACCTTCGTATCCTTCGTAGACACAATAGGCATTGCAATCCAAGTGGATAGCTGTTCGGACGACGGCTCGGACGACGGCGTTCATGCCGGGGGAGTCACCCCCTGATGTCATGACGGCGATGTTCTTTTTGTGTTGCGCCATGGCGGGGAGAGCTCGATGAATTGAGTGAGGTAGAAAGAAATAAGTCCAATGGTAGAAGTATAGGTGACGAGGAAATGGAATGGCAAAGAAGGCAGAATAAAAGATGTTTAGAATGTCTCTAAGCTCTATGAGTGTATGAGTGTATCAGCAATTTCGATGATTGCGACTGTAAGATTGTAGGTAGAGATGCTTAAGACGTTGATAATAGTCCTCTAGGTTCGGCAACTCGTGTTTTAAGTGTAATGCAAAGGAGCGAGAGAGATCGAGTGGCACAAAAGAGGAGGAGGATCGCAGCGTGATTCTAGGGTAGGTAGTGAGACCGTGTGCAGCGGCTGAGGTGATGCTGGATCGTGTTATGTCATGTAATTGGGTATCGCATCGCAACGACAAGAAAGCACTCACTCAACCAAATGGTGGGATGGTGGGATGGGACGATGGTGGGAGCTCTTATCGGGCTTATCCAGTGGCCGTGGTGCGGGGAGCTACCCTTCTACACACTAACTATATCTGCAGGTGAGGTCACAGTGGAAATCCCTGAACGGAACCCGGCCTAGCAGGGGTGCTAGCGCGCCGAATGCCGGCCTAGCCCTAGACACTTCTCCGGCGGAGCTGAGCGCTGTGCGTCATTTTGGTGGGGTGATAGACATGAACCAGCTCTGTTCAAGGTCGTACATAGTGAATTGCTGGTCAAGTGTTTCTCTCATCGTACGATTAGTCTAAGCGACATTTCGCAAAGGAGTCCAGATTCATCGGTTCGGTTACGTATTCTATAAATTTAACGGCTGCGGGTTGATTGACACAAGGGGTCCATGTTCTGTGTTCCGGATCACCGTAGCGACGCCGGATAACTATAACTGCAACTAGGTTGTTGAGGGACTTTTTTTTTTTAATTATTTTAGAAACCGAGTTAACCATTGATAAAGTATAATAACATTTACCATCCATGCCGCCAATCGATAGCACCATTTCATCCACATGCGCCTTGGAATTCCCGCAGCCGCAGCATTTGGACACAGGCACGCTTCTGCTACAACAATACGGTCCATTCAATGTCATCCCACAACAATAACCACCCTGCCGCATCATGTGATGCCCCAGGTCTAGATCCCTGGGACCAAGTGCGGACTTGACGTATAGCAGTCTCTACTATTGCATCTACACCTCGAATTAATTATCCTCTTAGCTGCCTGTTGGAACCACGTATTGAGCAATTTAACAATGGTCAGCTCAGCACTGGCACGTCTAACTAAAAACGAAAGTCGGATATGGCAGCAATAAGCGCAATTTCGAAAATCACGGGGAGGAAACATGTACGAAACCGAATAATCCTCACGGGAATAGCCCGTCTCCCAAGTAGGTAAATTAGAGGTAAACGACATCAGGCATAAGTGGGCTTAAGGATAACCTTTACAGAGATTACTATGGCGACTATTCACTTCTGCAACATCAATAAATCTGTTCAACTTGCATGTAACGTTCAACTACAAACTAGTTTGCGATTGCACTAAGCTTTTACAGGATTAGCGCATTTCAACCGACAGCTACCTCGAAGTTACCGACGAGCCATCTTTTCAGCATGCAAACATGCAAACATACAAACACCAAGCCGAGGGCATCATCGAAGCACCCACGCCCATGAATGCCGCTCTTATCCTTCTATAATAGCTTTTTCAAATTACGACTCATGAATATCTAGAATTTCCCCCCCCGAAAACACGTCACGATGATTTCCAACAATCAGACCCCCTTCTCGCTACGCCCGTGGCCGACCGGCGACAAGAAACCCCAGAACCTTGCTGAGTTTATCTCGCGCGTCAATACCCAGCCTGGCGGTTTCCGCGACGTAAACGAGGCGCGCCTGCGCCGAGAGATCCAAGAGAAACAACAGGAGAGCCTTGAAGATGACGGCATGGACACTTCTGATGGGGAGGAGGACGACGATGAGGTTGAGGAAGTAAAAGGCAAGACCGCTTTGGTCGCGCGCGAAGAGTTTCTAAAGAAAGTTGAGTTAGTTTTGTCCTATACGAGGGAAAGCGGAATCGTTAGCAGCGAGCAAGCGCTAATCAGGTATGCTACAGCTTCGCGCACCAGTCGGCCATGCTAGCCCTGGATTCCATTTCCCTACTGCTCTCTAAGGAAATTCCAGTCCAGGCTGGGACTACGCTCTCCCCAGCACTGCGCGACCTTGTAGGCATTGGAACTCTAGGAGCTTCTAAACTCAAAGAACCCAATGTCACAGAAGACCAAATCCGGAATGACCTCTCTGTTGCGACCGGATGGCGGGTTATGGGCACCAACAATATGGTGGATTCGGTCTTAGCTGCAGCCGAGCGCCTAGAGAAAGAGATCGAACTCGAAACTAAGTACTGGGCCGACGTATTGGCTGTGAGCGATGATGGCTGGACAGTTTGTGCGCTACCTCAAGAACCATACACTTTGGGTGTCCGCTTTGGATTTTCCGAGTCAGCATCCGAGTTCAGAAACAGCAGCGTCGCGCCATTAATTCGGAACGATGACGGTACTATAAAACTAGGCGTAGGCAAGATTGGGGGAGGCACCCAGAGAATACGTATCACCGTTAAAAATAAAAAGGGTGGCATAATTACAGACCAGTCGCCGCTCCCTGGGCGTATACCGGATGACGCGCCTTTAAAGGATCGAGTTCGCGAAGCGAGGAACACTATCTTCCATCAGGAGCTCTGGTACGAGCTCAACCGAGAAGCTCGTGTTCTGCTCGCTCACGATGTCTACTACGACGGGGCTGCCATTACTTGGAGGCAAAGTCCAGATGCCGAATTCATTTTTACGATAGAAGATCTCGAAGAGCAAGATGATACAAACGCAAACTTTTCAGAAGGTATCCGATCTTCAACGGCGGCATACTGTTTCCTACAATTTCTCCTTTTCCAGAGCCATCGGCAAAATTATCACAAGCGAACATCTCTGTCGCCTTCGGCGCGGCAAACTGATTCCAACAATTCAACATATAACATGCTGCGTAGTTTCATATGCCGTTTCGAATATTTCCGAAATTCGGCAGACTTCGACGGCCATCTCGACAAGCTGGTCCATGTGCTGCGACATGCTGGCATTTCGACATCGTTCTATTCAGTGCGTCCTCCCCCAACCCCTCCAGCAGCTGGGGCGCCCCAGGTTCGTCATACATCCACCACCGAGTTACTATGGGTTCAACAACTCATTTTCAATCTGGTATCCCTCTACACATTTACTATCACACCGGAGGTGCGGATTTGGTGCTACAGCCGAGGCTTCGTCCCATCTCTCGAGACATATTTCACTATGAGCTTAAAGCCCCCATATGGCGACAACAAAGACCAGCCACCGAGTCTGCTGGAAACGACATATCCGCCAGCGGACTACTGCGCCAACGTTCAAGAAGCTGTATACTATATTTGCCAAGCAACCGTTCGAGTTCTGGCACAGGTAATCGCCCGAACAACAGCCGAAAAGCTCGCGGGTAATGATATTCAGTGGTCGGAAAGCATCTCGGGCGTGGGTATTAAGAATAGTAATGGGAAGAATGCAAGAGTTGACATTGAGGTTGTGGACGGTAAGGTGGTACTCACTTTGAAGGCCAACTGGCAAGATGGGAAAGCGAACCATTCTCGTACCTGGACCTGGGCATCGGATGATCAGATTGCTGAAGGCAAGCGTATGGAGGATATAGTGCTGAAACTCATGAAAGGGGATTTGTAGGACGCAGAAGATGGAACGAAGAACAGACAAAAGCAATGCAAAAGTAATTACACTTATATAGCTACCTTAAGAACATGCATTTGAACCCATCACTTCGCGTACTCCTCGTGAAACTCGATAGAAACCAGCTTACTGTGTTAGATCTTGCTATACACACAGATATTTAACTCTATGTAGACAGATCAGTTCATTCAACTTCAGAGTGCATCAACCTTCGTCAGGTCTGCCTAAAACTGTGAAAAGTCAAAATCTAGCTTTTGGTATAAGCGTAGGGCGAGGAGGGGGTTTCTGAAGGACCTCAGCTTGTATATAACTGGATCTATGCTCTATGATTCGGCCAATATCCCAAGCCTTGTACCACAATCCTGCTCAGAGGAGCACAACATATCCTTGTGACTCCTAAAAACCAACGAGTAGTCACGAGTTTAGTTCACAATCTTTTAAAGTGGAAGCGAGACACCCTCGCACGAGCCCACAGAGCCGCATTCACCGTGTAAGTCGCACAAGGTGAGATACCGAAACCTTATTACAAGTTCATCTTGACTAGCCTAATCATTCATCAGACGTTAGTCCGGTACCTACAGTCAAGAGGACTTAAGATTGACTCCCTGATCGAAGGTGGTAACAATCGTTCTTTCTTTGTCGCACTTTCCTTGTATTTTTCTCGCTTCTCATGCTTGTTGCGCATAGCTTATGGGTTTTTATCTTTGCTGTAGGCCTTAGGTCTCTGAATCTTTATGGGCTAATCGGGTTATCTAAGCAAAGCTCTTGGTTAATTAGTTTCGGGCGTTATGGCATAAGTATTCGTTATATAAGCGTGACTGAGAGTGCAGGTTGATAAGGGGTGTATCTGTCAAACATAGAGAACAGGGGATAAATGGTAAATAGCGGAAGGAAAGCACGGGGAAAGGTGGAATGGAAAAAGGAAGACGAGAAAGGGGCCACCGAGAGGGCGTTGAACCCCCAATACCTAACGATGCGAAATGAAGAAGATATTGAAAATGTGCCTATATTTAACGCTCAGAACGCTAAGATACATAGATTGCAATCACGATGACAATTCAATTTCGCCGAAAACGCGTATGATTGAAGATGCAAAGACAGATAGGTGATCGATAGGTATGAAGTTCACCTTATGGGCGGGTAGCTCGGGCCGTTCTATGTATAGATGACGCGTAATCCCGAGAGGTCCGGGAAGCTCGTGGTTGGACACCGGGGAAGAACGGTTTTCTACTTAACAGGAGGATCTAATAGTCAAACCTATAGATTTTCGATATTTGATAGAAACCTGACTTTGGATGTTTGTACCAGATCAGGAGGTGAGTCCTGCATGTGATAGCAGCAAGGTTATGTGTGATGGATGGATTGATGGATGGAGCTATAACGTTACTTACTCTAAACTATCTCTATTGTACACTGTGATAGGCCTTGAATACTTGAACCATTCTCGCGAACTAATCTAGCAACATACAGAAGGCTGTTTCAAAAATCCCTACGGTTGTGACTCGTGATCCCCCCCTCTATTGAGTATTAGTGTGATGTATGGGATGAGTAGGGCGATTATCGCCTCCAACAAGCGAACTAACACTTCGTTCGATATGAAAAAGCGCCTTTATTATTGTGCTTATTGTATTCGTGTGCATTATGTAATATATAAAGTCCAATACGGAGTTGTTCATGACTTGCATCTCTCGTTGTGTAGATTCCCCTATAGTGTTCGTGATTTGCTTTTTCATTTTTCATGGCACGTTTTTTACTACGATAAATAACGATATAATAGTTACGCTGTTCTCAGAAGTCTAGACCCGTGTCCTACTTGGGAAAGAGTATCTACGGATAATCGTACTTCAAGGGAAGTTCGTTTCTAATTTCTCCCATTTCACATCCACTCTTGCTAGGTATAATCAACTTGTAGCACATTGTTTGCTATGGTAGTTGAGGATGTAATACTTACGTTGTTTAAACCTGTGTTTTACTTGGATAACGGCAGCCATCGGTGATAATTCGCGAAGGGAGTGGTATTCTAAAACACATGATTGTGTGGTGTCTGACAGTATTTCTTACGCAGACTGGAGTCATGTGTTATCACAAATTACCATTCATTCGACCACGATTCTATGTGTTTGTTCATCAGCGGGAACAGTTCAAGCCAATCAAGTATAAGTATCGGCCATACCACTGCCATCACATGAACTCACGGAAACCTAGTAACAGCTTCTACCCCAAGCAACATTGTCATATCTTACGACCTTTCAGAGTCCACTCATTGTCTGCCTTTTCGCCTGACCATCATGAAGGTGAGTATGTGAGATTTCTCGATGACCGATCCAATATTATTAGAAACCAACCAGAATATTACAGTCTATTTGCATCCTGATGGGATTTCTCGCCGCCATGGCAGGCGCAACCACCAATTACGTACTGAAGTGCACTTCAGATCGCAGATATACGATGTGCACCACGAACGGCGTCAACACTTATTGTGAATACAACGGAACTCTGAAGACCAATGATAGGGAAAACTGTGGGGATGATTGGTGCGAATGCAAAGACTATCGGTATATTTCCCCTTTTTTTCAGGCTTAGTACGTAATCATAGACAAGCTGACAACACGATGCAGAGAGGATAGCGTCTCGAATTCGTTCCAGGCTATCAATGTGGTCAAAGGCCAACTTCTTCCGGGCGGTGTTGGAAGTGTGTTCTTCAAGCAGGGATTCTAGAGCTGATCACAGGCTTAGAGTTCATGGCAGGCACAAAACTACAAGATAGTTTGTAGTATCATACTTGTCAGTAGCTAGAGCCCCATGAGCTATACGTAGCCAAATGGATAAGAAAACAGATAAATAAGTATCATCTAGAAGTTACTGCTTGACTTAGTAAACAATGAAGCTAGTGTTATGCGCATAAGATACTTGCCCGTGACTAAAGCCTGCTCTGGGACCAATATTGGTTCAAAGGTCATGTATTAGATACGGGCTACCCGAGCCCAGAAATAGTAGTAATCGGCACGGATAGGTGAGGTTATTCATCCCTATGAAACAAAAGGCTCTTCCTAGGAGTCGAGGGGAATGAATAGCCACCCCTTGATGCCCCTGACACCCTAGAACATCATTGAAGAGATAGAAATAAGTATGATAGGCACTCATCGAAAGGGCTCAACACAGCTATTATGGCTTCAAAGCCCATTCATATTCTTCAAAAATAGATTAGAGGCGGAATGGTCTAAATGCCTAGATAGGTCGCTAACTCCCGTCTACTGATTCGCTTGTAAGTCATTATGGCTATCTCCAAAAAGTTATCAACTCCCTCGACTATTGTACTACCGGCGTACAGACATAAACAGCCTAGTAAAGAGGCCGATGTCCAATCGCAGCGTGCCATGTTGAGGATCAATAACTTCATCGATTATTGACGGCCCGGGAATGTACAACAGCCTCGACGCTCATTCGAAACGCAGTTGAACTGGCCGTCGATCCAGTAATGGGGTTGAGGAACCTGTGATGAGGCACCTGAGATGGTTATTTCTCGGATAGAACTCGGCTACTACCCGGGTTGAAGCTTGCGAAGGAGCCTTTTAAAAAGTTGCGGCAATTTGGTACACTCTATAACCCACCAAGCAAACCGCTTAGCTGTTTTAACTTGTTGGGACGACCCCTAGAGGAGTGATTGGTCTCCTTTGAGCTGATAGTTGCCGCACATATTAACAAAGGCCCGGGTTCAAGGGCTTGGAACAGTTTTAATTTTATCAATCCTCTATTATGGATCAAAGGCCTCTGAAGACAACTCCTGATAGTAATTCCTCCTTATTTTATAGATCTTAATCCCCTTACATAGGATCACTATGCCCTATTATCTTCCTCCATTTTTCAATCAACCGAGAGCTATTGAATACAAAGCCTGTCAACTCAGATACCCCCGTATATTGAAGCCGGTGATCTCAATCCTATCCAGCAGCCCTGGCCTCACGGTCAGATGCTTCTTCCATACATATATCTGCCCATAACAAACATAGCCTAGAGTGAGTAGGCTGGAGAGTGTCAATTCGAATATCACTCCTGCTTTCTTACCCAATCGATGTCATCCAACATTCCACTCGCTGTAATTCTTTGGTATCCGCGATATCTAGGTTTAAGCGACTCATTATCCCTGAATAACTTACTGGCACATATCATATAGACCTACGAGTCACAACGTGTCAGGAACACTGTAAACATGAGACGGGTGGGAAATAATTACTCGTTACACGAGGAGTTCTAAAATCAACTTTGGGGTCTATTCTAACTATATACAGAAGTCTCCTTGTTCTCTGTGGCCCTCGTAACACAACACTATCTTAAGTTGCTTTGGCGGTCGTGCCCACCGTGTGCAAGGTATTTCCTACGCATCCTACTCACCACCCCTATTAAACAGAAGGGGTTGGCTATTGAAGAATGTAAACGATTCCTAAAAGATATCGTGTAGGTTATCTAGTCTCGTTATTCAGGCTCTGATTTAAGGAGCTCTTGAGTGAGTGACAGTATGTTTAAAGACTTAAAGATATGTAGCTGGCAACTGTAAAATATAGCCAAACGTCCTTATTAAAAACAGGCTATGGCTAGAATACACCTAATCCAAGCCGTCCAAATCGACTTAATTATCCCATTATGGTCAGTTTGCCTATGTTCGTGCCCCCTTTCATTGTTCACCTCTAAAATAAATCCACCGTTGATGGCAGGTTTTCTACTTCCTACGAAACTACATAAGCGGGTAACCTCTGGGCATATATGTATGCGAAATAAGGCTCTCCGTAGTATGTTACGAGAAGATCGGACAGTCAGCTACGAATCATTTCCGAAAGCTTAGACGAGTTTGACTATTCTGATGTACAAGAGGACAGTGTTTGTTAACACTCGGGAAAGGGTTATAGTTAGGTATAAACAAGCCCACAAATCCGAAATTAATGTTTCAGACACCTCCTTAGCCCACTCACATACGACTAATCGACTAAATGAGCTTCTATGAATTTGATTATATGTCATTCTGTCTTCTCCCTCTAGATGCAGCATAAAATCCGTCAAAGTCTTCAGATAACTCTGTTCATTGACAATTGCTTTGAGCATACGTTAGACAATAGCATAGTTGTAGCGTCCCACCTGCGTTCACTACAAATATTAAACAAAATCATTATTAAAGAAAGTTTATACAAAGCAAAGGCAGTAAAACAAAGTATGCGAATGAAGAAAAAGGACGACTCTAGTATAACAAACTTGGTAAAATCTTCGAATATAAATACACAACGATGTTACGTGATTGCAATTTTCCTTTCTCAAACCAGAACCATTAATCAAACCAACAACTCTATCAAATCAACAACACTACCAAACCAATAACCTCATCAAACTAACAACCTTAACAAAACCATCATCGACTCCATCAATCTACCGATCAGATCAACAAAAACTAACAGCAATGTCTTCTACACCTGCTAACCAGCCTGCCAACCAGCCTAGAATCATGATCCTCCCTGGGGGCCAAACGTTTACAAAGGCTGAATATCTTGAACATTACGCTTCACCCGGGGAATATGACGACTATTCTCTAGTCGATCTTACAGAGGCAATTACGCCAGGAAATCCGCACCGTACATTTAGTAAAGATATCTACCACCCGCGGCACTTTGAACGACTCCGCAAACTCCATTTGGCTGATGGTAGGATTTCGAATGAGCAAAATGAGATTCTCAAAACTGTTATGAAGAAGTTAGCAACCACATGGTATAATGTCCGGGCTGCGGCATACGAACTTGAGCAGCTAAGATATCGGCCTACTGGTCTTCGTAATGAGATGAAACGCAGGGCCATCTGCTTTCTAGAGCAGAAAGGCGCGCAAAGGGAGCATAAGCTTTGGATGGAGCATTTTGCTGTTGCCGACCCTCTTAATATTCCAGCCATGATTCAAGACGCCCAGGAGTTCCCCGTACCCCTGTGGGAACCCAAACCTAAGATATTCGAGGATACCGAGGATACCGAGCCTGAGCCACTCGAAGATCCCGCACCGTCTTCTACGCCTTCTAGCCCGCCTAGAGCATACATCAACTATGATGAGGACAATGAGCGCGAAGAGCTTACAAAAGCTGAATTTCTTAAAAGAGGTAAAAGAGGTGATAAGGTTGAGTACGAGTACTTTACCATAAGTGACCTCATACTAGAGCTTGAGGTGATCGTTCCCGACCTTCAACTGCAGTCTGACCTAGTGCCGCATTTTGAGAGATTTCGAAGTCGCCACTTAGTCAATGGTGGGATCTCAAATGACCAAAATGAAGTTCTCAAAACAGTTGTTGAGAAAATACAAGGTTGGGCTGAAACAGCCTCTGCGGTGCTTCTATCGCTTAAATCACGGCCCGCACACGAACCTCTCCCTACTTTACACGATCAGGTGAAATACAGGACCGTCGACTTTCTAGAACAGTTCGACATACTGGAGGATCACATAGAGTGGATAGAGCACTTCGCACGGGTCGACCCTCAAAATGTTACAGGTATGATTGAGGATGCTCGCGAGTTCCCTAATCCACCATGGAAGCCTGAGGATGGTGAGCAAGCTGAACCAGCTGAGCAAGACGAGCAAGACGAGGAGACTGAGTAGATCGCCTACCCTAAACCAACGAAAGCATTACTTAACCCCTCTGGATTTCCTTAAATTTCCTTGAGTTTTCTTCAACAATGGCCCCAAATCCTTTTCTTTTTAGAACTTAGACTTTACTAGCAATAGACTTCTATTCTACTCACTAAATTTGAAAATCATGAGTGACAGTTTTACATGTGCTTTCGTAGTTTACAAATCCCATAGTACGGACGAGTTTATATTAAGACTAAGAATGTGGACGGACTAAAGGGTAATCAACAATCCTACTTTCTTGTAAACAAGACTAATAGTATCAGTCCTAAGAGCATTTGTGAAACAAGCTGGTCTCAGTCATATTCAAGGTGAATTGGCTTATTGCTCGCGTAGCTTGTTATAATAGCATGATATAATATCGTAGTCAGAGGCTCCAAGGCTTCTTTGAAACCTTGCTAAATACTATAACTCTAATCTTTTACAAAAATTGGTTGAAAATAGCGGTCATAGCTCTACAATTCCGGTAGCTTCTATGAGAGTAAAGTCTCTGTCAAAAGAGACATGATAAAAAAAACCCTTGTCACTTGCGTCTACGCGCACCTTCATCAACATCGAATATTATCAGGGCATATCACCTGAAACCCACGCCTGCTCCTCTAGAACAAAGAAGCACAGTACGTGTACAATACACGCCTGAAACTGCAGCTATATTAGCCCGCACAACGAGTTTCGGAGACCTTCGCGTGTCCCTGAGCTACCTATCTTAAGCATAGAGTTCCTTACAGAGCTGGAGCTCCCGATCGACTTCACAATGAAAATCGAGCGCTCAAATCCATACATACATCATGACAAAGGAAACAAAATAGGGTAGACGATGAACAAATTCCCTAGCCCTAGACGAAAATAAAGCCATTAATTCCTTACACCTGCGGATGTGATTTCAATGAAAATACTTATCATGTACTGAATGACATGTTGTAGGTGAATAGCTAGCGGCTGAGAGGCGGTTGTAACACTGTAGGACAAAGAACATTTAGTATACAGGCAGGTGTATCTTATCATTCGTAAAACACGAAGCGATTCAATGAAACTAAATTGAAAAATTGATTTCTATTTCAATCAATTCAATATTGAATTAAATAAAGTTATATTTTTAGACGTCGTCGCGGAGAGCTGAGATACTGTCGATGCTCAGCTACCCTCCCCAAACAACCCACACCTCACCAAGCAGCACAACACACAAAGCCAAAAGACCGAAGTATGGACAAAGTTATATATAAAGTAATGATAAATCATAGAGTCATCAGTCATAAAAACACACGCGTCTAGATACAATCAATCAATCAATCCATCGTCTTCCGAATTAACCGTCCTATCCATTGACACACCCCTCATCATCTTTCACCTCTTATGCCAAAATGCCGCCGCCGCCACCAACATTCCAATCGGTTTCATAAACAAAGATATATGTCATATTGAAAAAATCCCTCACAAAATTCCCTACTCATTATGCACAAGTTGCGCAACATACTATCAATTCCCCATACGCTCGCTCGCCACTTGTCGCTTATATGTATGATATATGTGTCTCGCTGAGAGCAAATGAACCAAAGCTTCCATCGAGTGAGTATTCCAAGGGTCCCCAGCCTAGCCTGGCCTACAATTTCAACATCTTTAACAACGGGACGCGACAGTAGTTAGGGCCCCTAACGATGATAGCGAGGCGCCGAGTCATAGATAACCTCACGCTCGTAAATGCGCTCGTCATCGGTCTTGTCCCATGGCGTGTGTCTGTGTTGGTGTCGTCGGTGATATCCATAATGATCATCTTCATACTCGCGAGCACGGCGCTTTCGAGCTCGTCGGACATCCTCCGTAACATCGACGAGTTCAAGCACGTCCTCCTGTATCGTTGTCAGTCTTTTATCCTATAATCGGCTAAGAAAGAAAGTCGTTAACTCACATAGCGAAGATATTGCATGACGTAGAAGAACCACTCCGTCTCCTCATATTCGTAGCCTAGGCGTTCGATAGCTTCACGGTTCACGAGGTCCTTAGTAATCTCGGTCCACATGCCTTCACGCTTCCGAGTCGGTCCCCGATCAGCCTCGCGAATTGAGATGCGACGGTCTCGCACTTCGTCAACTTCTACCTCACGGCCGCCACGTTTCGAGTCATAAATTTGTACGCTTAGGCGCTCACGTGATGAGTCTCTCTGCGGCTCAGGCAAAGCTGGGGCTGGGGCCGGAGCAGGAGAGTCCTCTCGGTCGGGAATGAACTTAGAACGTCGAACGCCGTTATAACGCTGCCATGTGACTTCAGCGCCGCCTCCGCCTACACCATCCATCTTCACACGCTCAGTTCCCGGTGGGACGTCGACGATAGTCCAATCTTTGGTGGCACCATGCCAGGCCTCGCCCATGCGGCCTCGTGAATCAATTTTGCTGGTAATATACTCGGCCTCATCATCCCATTCTGGCCGTGGGGCTGCGGAATGAGCGCGACGTCTTGTCTCGGAAACCTTGAGCTTGTCATTCTTCCTCACAATGACTAGGTCGTCATCGTCGTAGGAAGGTCGAGGCAGCGGGCGGGGTCGTTCACGGGGGCGGGATTGAGACCGAGGGCGAGAACGAGAACGAGTACGTTGACGAATGTCAATATCAGTCTCATGACGCCCAATATCAATGTCAATATCGGTCTCGCGCTCCCGTGCTCGGGACGGTGCGCGGCGGGGTGGCGGCGGGGGAGGGGTTGGTGGCTTTGCTCGTACCATGCCTACGTTCGGTATTGGTAAAGGTGCACGCAACGTCGCATACAGATGAGACTTACCATGGTCGATATCACGATAGTGAGTAATGACCTCTCGTTCAATAGTAGGCCCACGAATGACCTGAGGCTGTGGGGGTGGAGAAGGTGAAGGACTCGGCGATGGAGTTCGCTCCTTTTGCCTCTCACGCTCAATGCGAAGACGAATGAGTTCTCGATCTCGGTCTGGACTCGGCGACCTTTCTCGTTCTCGGCGCTCAATACGCTCAACAACCTGTACACGAGCAGGTGGTGGAGAGGGTGAGCGCTCGATGAAGCGAACAGGCCGTCGTGGCGAAGGGGCCCTCTCGCGCTCACGCTCTACGAAACGCTCTCGGTAACGAATCTGGGGGCTGGGGCTGCGGGGTCGCCGTCTGTCGACAGTCTCAACTTCTCGCGACCGCAGCACCAGAGGTCCAGCTTCTGTCCGTCGGACATCCTCGCGAAGAAAGGCAGGTGTCCTGTCTACCCGGTCGCTGATGGTGATGTCATCTTCATACTCGCGAACGGGTGCTCTGCGATGAGCATAATCCCGTTCGCTGATATCGCTTCGGCTACTCCTGTAAGCCATCGCGACAAGCGCAGGTCTGACAGATGACTATCTCTGCGAGTCGTGGTATATAATATGAAGATAGGCAGAAAGACAGAAGAGAAAGCTCTGTTGATTGTGTGAACAAGTAAGCTTGGTCGGCGCTGTGCTACAAGGGATGGTTTGTTGCGGCGGGGTGGTAAGAAGAAGTGGGCGCTGAGCTGAGGGGAAGTTCTGCAACAAGTTGGAATGGTGACGCTACTCCAAATAGCGCCGTGCGGCCCGCTGATTTGATTTGGTCACAGTCGCTGTGCTTGGAATCTTGTATAAGTTTTTGATTCCGGGTATTTTCTCTAGGGTATAAGAAGGAAAGAGATATTAAAACCGAGAAGAAGTTTGTTTACAACGGAAAGAGATGGCAGATGTAAGATGTCTGTCTCCGTGGTTATTGTGGCCTGAGGGCGGGTCATAAGGTTTGAACAGTCAGGTACAGAGCAGCAAAGACGCAAGACGGAGGGCGCCCACAGACAGGCGAGACAGGGTCAAGTGGGCGTTTGACAAGATGGACACGGGTGACAGATCTGGCTGTGTAAAGTCAATTGCGAACAGGAATGAACACTGACGGGCACTAGCAGCAGCCAACGTCGTCATCCCACATGTTTAGAAGCCTGATGATACTAATAATGCTCCAGAGCCAGACCCGTCGGCGCCGTATCATAGGCCTAAAACTTCTATGTAAAGTGGAGTGCTTGGTGCATTAGGTATAGTTACCGCCTCTATGCCAACATAACGAACCGAACACAAGGTAGTTGCTACGAATGGAGGGGTTGGTTGGTTGGGCTTATCCAGGCATTTGGGTACATACTTCTAACAAGAACTGCCAAATTCCACTTTTTGTCAACCAACTTCTCTACCAGGATAAACTACGGCAGATGCACCAGCATGAACAATATGTAGAAATGAGGGATGGAGTATTGCCCACTGTTCTACCTATCATCAAGGTTAAATCATTAGGCAGCGGTCAGGAACTGACGGAACTGATGCGAGAAGGGTATCTTTGCATGCTGACTCTTTGCGCCACTCCCACATTCGGTGAAAGCGCTGGCCCAAACCGTGCTGATGATTCTCACGCATCACGAGCAGCAGGCTGTCTCATCAGCGTCAAACACTGAACGCTATCCACTGAGCCCCGTGGACCCCGCAGCTTGCTCAGCAGCCAGCTTTGGGGCTGAGCCATGACAGGTTGGGTGTTCTCGTGGGCCAAACTCTGCTGTAGTTGGCTAGTTGGTCCGTTGGGGGCCAGTTCTAAGGACAGGGTTGGGCGTTGCTCGTTGGGCAACGTGTACAGCGTTACGAACAAGCAGTTTAAATGAGATAGCCACCGAACCAAGGGTACTTCCCAGCCTCCGTCGCAATTATAGAAAGTGCTGGAACACAACATGCGGTGTGTGGAGCTGCTATGATGGATTAAATATTGGCATTGTAAATCCCAAACCACCCAGATGTTGGACCAGGATTTCGGTAAAAAGTCGAATACATCATGTACTTATGCACGCAGCACCTGTTGGTGGGTTTTTGCGGTTTCATCGGCCGAGCTCGGTTCAAGTCGAAAAAAGCGCTTGAGTCTAGAATACCTAGCTGTCAGTGCTGTGAAGCACTTGGGCAGATAGCCGAGTTGAACGCTGACGCAATTATGCATAACCCGTGAATACTAAGGGATCGTCAACCGGTTCCTGCGCCCACTCGGCATTAGGTACGGCTCAAAATGCTACTCCTCTTCATTGATACTATAGGCCCAGGGAACGACACGGGATAAAGCCGCTTCTATTCGTCTGGACGGGAGGTAAGCTCCAACCCCGAATCCTCACGTAATAAGCTGAAAATTCGGCATTTTGTCGCTTGAGGCGGGGTATATCCAATAGGTCGAGCAGCCTTTCCAATGAAACACATAGTTACTAGCCTTAATATTCCGATTACAATAGGTATAACAAACTTCTTATTTGAAGCTGTATTCAATTCCGCGGTGTTTCGGTGTGAAAATCTAAACCGCAATGAAAGTAGGCGCCTGTGCGTCGAAACAGAGAAAATAGGATGTCACACTGAAGCTACAAAAGCTATGAAAGCCAACGTCACTTTTGATCAGAAGTTATTTAGTTTATAATAGAGCTGAATTCCAATACAAGATCAAGAGGAGGCATCAGCTTCAGTTGCCTGCTCTTAAAAGACCATCAAGAAACGCCGTTACTGGTATCCGTCTTTCTACGACCCAACGCCAACCAATGCATCATCGACCGTCGCCAGGCCTCTCAAATCGTAATTCCCTCCCGGTCCATGGATCCGTTTGGTGATGTTTTCCTACATCTATAGCCGCAGAAGTCAAGCCAACATAACAAAACGAGTTTTAGGCCTCGCCACTCTGTTTCTTTTTGGCCTCTTCGAATTCCTTCTGCTGAAGTTCGAACAGTTCCTCCATTGTCATACCGCTATCCTCGAACTTATTACCCCTCTTCTCACGCACCTGTCGCTTGTTAGTAATCGAAGTAGTAATCAGAGAGCTTGTAGGAGAATGAGCGTACCCTTTGCGTTTCTTTATGCTGCGCAGCTGCTTCCAGCACAGCGGGAACATAGTCGCCGAATCCAAGAGTGTCAAGAGCCTTGGTGATGTGGTCGCATGCAATCGTTTTCTTAGCCTCCTTCTCCGAAATCTCGTTCGCCTCAGAGGATACAAGTGTGATGAACTCCACGCAACATTCTATCAGAAGATCACGTGCCTCCTTGGAGAACGACACCCCTGTTGCAGGGGGGAGAATCTCGCTAACAATCTTCTGTACGGTTGCTAAAGGAGAAATTAGTCGATATGAACTGAGGTAGTCTCATATTTGAAACAAAGGAATGATAAAAGCCATATACATAAGACATGACGGTCGTGTTAGGCAAGTACGTACCTTTGGGTAGAGATAGATCATCATTACCTAATCAGACTTGATGTTAGTAAATTTATAAGGATGAGAACGGCTACAGCCGAAAATGAAAGAGAGCAGATCACAGGAGGAAGGAACGTAATGGCCCGCCTCGAGTGCATTCCATATGTTGTAAGACAGGGCGTGTCTGACAAAGGGGTTGTGCAGGTGGCGGGTTGAAAGCGGCCAAGTAACATAACAGTGCCAGGTCGATAAGAGGTGATGACGGAAAACCAGTAAGTCATTAGGCTTCAAGTCGGTTCAACGGGCATACCAATATGAGATGAGTATGCCGTAGTATGAAGATGTCGTTGAAAACTAAAGGCCAAATATTGCCGATTCGAGGTCAACCGCCGTCGGCGATTACGTAGCCCAACCAAAGTATAAAGAAAGCTCTCTCACGTTTGGAGTCGCGTTATGCACGGGACTTTCCAGTTGGGCCGATTATAAGTAGACCAGTTTTCCAGATCGCGTGAATCGATGACACGCCGCTGCTGCTACTGCTTTCGTGACGCACCGCGTTTCCGACAGCCTCAAGAAAAGTCCGCAAATGGAGAAAAAGTGCCATGTCATAGATTTTATAAACGTCCGAATTCTCACTTACCACCATATTCGTGGTCCGACATGGCGAACTAGATAATGTTTGGTAGAGTTGATACTCTCCCTATTGGGATATGCTGAGTTGACTTCTGAGTACCGTTGATAATGAACAAGCGACTGGAATCGGCTTTCGTGGTAGATATTAATAAAGACAACCACAGGGGGTTTATAAGAACTCTCGAGGGCTCAAACTTTGTGTATGTATCTGCGAAGGCTAAGGAATGGGTGTTACTGTTGTGAGCGGGCTGTGAGGGCAAACCTTCAAGGGTGCCCAGGTGTGAGGTTATGGTACCTTCTTAAATACTGAATCAAGGTGCGACCTACATTCCCTCTTGTACGCACCTCCTATTGGCTGTAGGGTGTAATAAGGTGGAGAACAGCAGGCATCCCTATTTGCGCCTTCCTGCAGGCTGCACCAAGCTTGAGCCACATAAATATGTGGCGCAGTAGTACAAAAAATCTACTAAAGCTGTTTTAGATTTTTTCTGCTTCAATTCTGCTTTGTTACTCCCACAAAGTCAACAAAGCAGCAAGCTTCCCTTTAGCCATGCGTTCGACACACCCTTCCACTAGGGCATTGTCGTCCCTTCTTCTTCAAGCTATGTAAAATCCTATGGTCATCTACAGAATTGTCAACCGGCAACCAGCTGCTCGGCGCATTGGAAAGCCTAGTCGATGAAGCTGCTACTTGGCGCAAAGGTCCGTTTGGAGATTGGCTCGATGATGACAGCAAGTGGTGTCGTAGCCGCGCAAGCGGGTATTGAACCGCATCGCGAACAGGTCTCTCATGGTATGTATTGCCTGTTCCGTCTTCGTTCCTTCTATGATGAGTCCATTGTCGCCCCAGTCTTACTTAGCCAAATGGCAATATGGTGATCGACACGTCAAGCCAAACAGACATAACTGATTGAAGTTCATATACCCGTTCGTTTTGAAAACAGATGAAGTGATCAGTTGCTAATGCAAACTTACTAGTGCTATTCAACCGGTCGTGATGACGAACTTCGAGCTTGTCGAGTACTATGATGCCCAATACCTACGTGTACTGTCAAATACCGACTATACGTGATGGATTATACTCGACCCGTACCGCAAGATGGCGCCAGGTGCGGCGACCTCGAGAGTGGTGACAGGTAAAGTTTGGCAGAACATACCCTGACCTACGCCATCTATAGCGATAGCTTGTTGTAAGGTACAGTTAGCATTTCTTTCCTAACCATTCTATTGCTTATGATGATCGTGCTATACCCGAATCTTTATGTAGAAATATATAAACGTCTTTTCATCTTTCGACTGAAGCATTAGCCCTCATAAAACATTGGCTTGACTTGACCTGTGATAAGGGCTGACATTCCCGTTAGTAATATTTGTAGATATGATCTCGTTGACCATTTACTTTGACTGGAAATCAGCAAGCTCTGCTGCATTCCACCTATCCAATTTGTTAGTCAGAGACGATTTATCCGGGAAGGTTTTTGGTCACACCTAAAGTGTTTGCCAGTTAAGGTGTTGGTGGCGCCAATTGCCAGTTTGGCTATTACAGTTCCAGGCTGTTCTGGCTTGAGTAAACGCCCGTTCTCGTGTTCAGCTACAAAACTGGCATGAACGTCCGGCGACATGCCAGTGTGCCCTTCTTCCCGGATCTGCTTTTGCATGGCCGTATCAACCTTGCCGGGTGAAACCGTGACAGCTGTGATAGAGGGTTCTTCGACAGCTAAATGGGCGCAGAGGTGATCTAAAGCCGCCTTGGATGTTCCATAAGCTCCCCAACCTGTGTAAGCATTGCTGGAAGCTCCTGACGAGACGAATATGACTCGACCATGTGATTTTCGTATTTCCGGAATAGACTCTTTCACCTGTAGACTAGTCAGAATAGAATACCATCTCCATATCCAGATCCCGAAATCCCGAAACTTACCAACGCGACTGCGCTGAAGACGTTGATATCAAACGCGCGCCTCCACTCTTCGGCATCTGACTCGAAGATCTTGGCAATTGGCGACAGAGTGCTGTGGTTTACTACCAGCCCATCAATCTTGCCAAAGGTCTTTAAAGCCGAAGCTACGACTTTTGGTGCGACCTACCAACGAGTCAGGTTAGCAAACCGTCGGGCACGGCATACGGCAGCGGCTTCTGTTCTAAATTTACATACCTTCAAATCGGATAAATCGGCGCTCGTGTAATCCACGGCATCGCCGTGCTCTGTCTTGAGTTTGCGCAACTCATCCTCAGATCGCGCGACGAGAAACACCTTGTGCGATTCTCTCAGCAGGGCCTGCGCGATAGCTAGGCCGAGACCGCGACTTGCGCCGGTTACGATGAAGACTTTGGACATCTCGCTGCTGCTCCTTTCTGTGAGTTGTCAATTGTTCAAGGATTGAAGTTAGATAAGGTTCGTCCGGAAATGCATTTTGCCGGTGAGAGAGTTCTGGTGGGGTTGAGTTTTGCGTGCGATGAGGGGCACGACGACATCATCGCCGGAGCCGCATTGTGCTTGGCTCCACCGGCGCGTGTGCCGGTGAACTTTGATATATCGGCATTTTTTATATTGGAAGCTGTATTTAGGATGAGCAATTGAAGCTTAATAATATGTTATGATACAGATTCTACTGTCTAGAAAAATAGTGTAGGCGAGAAGTAGATGAAGCACGCTCTCAAATGATACATCACTTTGTGAAATTGCGCTTAATCATATATTCATTTCTCGTTCGTGAGCTATATGAAGTACAAATATTAAATATTCTCCCCCACAGTTGTATTGCTTCACATATAAGCCAAGAAAAACTTACTCGATTTCCGTACCATGTGTCGACTATACTATAGATGCTATCACCCGGTCCGGGGAACCTAGTCGTCGCGCTTTCGGGATCTCGCTAACTAAAGTCGGGGAGATTTCTTCTCCGAAACGGCGTTTGTCGAGTTCCGCGGCCACGGGATCGTAGATGCTAGGGTGAATATAATATTTCGGCCCGAGGAACATGACAAGTGATTTTTGTCTAAGTAAGGTAGGGTAGGTAACAACAGTCTGTTACCGCCTCTATCACGACAAGGTACACCGTTGCTTGGGCAAATCTATTCTCCGTAGTATCGCAACGCCAAGGTTAACGGTAAGGAACAACGCACTTCCTTCTTGACCGCTTAATGTGTCGTTATGAGTAGCTCACGAGATCTAAGTTGTGTGGAGATGTTGACTCAAGAAGGTGAGGGACAACAACAGCGCAGCCAAGTTAAACCCCGAGGTTGTAATCACGGGGTCTATGGGGGGGAAATTGCGCCGTTTATCGCCGACTTTCATACAAAAATGTTTCAGAGCCTAATTAAATAGTGCTTATCTACCCGCACTTAAAGTTGTCAAAAACTAATGAGGCTGATAGATTGAGCCTGATTGCTTGCGTGCTAGTGATGTCTCGGAGAGAAGAAGTGCTTGTCGGGGGCACGTGTCAATATATTTTTCACCGCGAGTCGGCGATAATATGGCAGCTTGGCAATAAACCCACCAAGGCCGAAGTTTCCCCTCTATTTGTTGTTATTGTTTTACAATCATTTATTGATTTTTTGACAAATTGAGTGCAGCCATACCGTGTTAGCTTGCGGTCAGTATCAAGAAGAGTGTTTGGTGGAGTTGCCACGCAGGAATGCGACCGCTCACCGGAACGGGAAGCTTAGCTAGACAATTTGCAAGCCCGTCAGCCGGAGGCTTTCGTTCAGGCCGGACCCGTAAGGCCAGCACATAAAAGTTGTAAAAAAGGCGGCGTTGGATGTTTATCGATCGATATCGCAAGCAGGAGATTGCGTGAATCGGAGTGAAACAAGACAACAAAAAGTCGGGGCGCGTAATCAATCAAGAAAAACAGATCGACGACCTCAGTAAGGGAGGGTTGGTTGGAGGATGAGTCAACGATTCGCAGGTCGTGAATTTGATACCTACCTCTTGGAGCAACTGACTGTGCATCGCTGAAACAGATCGCTGCGGACTTATGAGGTGCTGTGATGTCAAATTATCGCCGATCGTAACCCGGTGCCGCAATAAGTGGACGAAATAACTAGGCGCCGAGAGCGCCGTTTGTGTACCTACACCAGCACCTGGCCAATCAAAAGTTACGGATGGTCACGCAGCCCTATGAATTGAACAGGAATGTTCAGGCACCCCAATTAATCTCGATGATAGTGTCTAAGGGGTTCTCTTTGCATCAATGACATCAAATGTGACGCATTAGGGAGGCATTCTAGAAGGTGACGTTCGAAGATACCACAAAGGGAAACTCTTTGATGCGTTGGCAACAATGGTTTGTGGACGTAATGATTTGCGAGAAAGGCGACACGGGGAGAATCCTGGGGTTGCTGATCGGATTACTAGTAGCTTGGAAGTTGAGTGATGTTTGATGTTTGGTGTTTCACGACTGCTTTCCGCCACAATCCTACGAAGATCTCTGTATTCTGTATTCATGACGAAAACGGAATGCACTTTCATGTTGGCACATCATCACAACAGTAGCCAGCATAGTTTGTAAGTTGAGTAAACTAATTAATTTGTATAGTTAAGCATAGAGTAGTAAATAAAAGTTCAAATTGGTATCTTTGGTCCAAGTCCCTGTCCCGTCCGCGCCGGCTGAATGCGAACCCTAATAGATTACAAGAGAATATAGTAGTAAAATACCCCGGTGGTGGTGGTACAGAGATTGTCTCCAAAATGCCCCGAGCCCCATATCCTTTCCTTTCCTTTGTGACGCCTACCTGGGAATCTCCCATGCGCCTTGAAAAAAAAGCATACCCGCCCGACTAAAGGAAATACGTGACTCGTCATATGTTGTGGTGAGGTGATACAGATTTGAGATAATGAAATGCTTTTAGTGACCGTAGTAGGTGTGTAAGTCGATGAGATATATGTGTATCTCTGTGTGTGAGGATGTTCTGAGTATTATAATGAAAATAGTTGAGTGATAGACGTGGTGTAAATGTTGAGGTGTAAGATGTCGACTGTCGTTTATTCGGGTAGCTCGAAATGTTGCTCTTGCCACTCCTCGTATTTGTCTTCGAGATGGAAGACGATGCCCTGACGCTTCCACGTCCCGCGCTTGACGAAGACGTCGCGATCGTTCATCCAATCCACATTTCGTCGCCGAGGAGTGTCAAGTCGGGTTGGCGATGATGCTGTAGAAGAGCTCGGTGAGTCAGGCTCCGAAAATCCGGGTGGGATAGTCTGCCAGTCTTTCAATGGCCACTGGGAGTCCTGGTCGTATTGGTATGGTCGTGTCTTGGGACCTTCGAAGTAGCAGTTCTTGCCCTTGACGGGCGAGTACTCCGCCAGGTCCTGGATGTGGTCTTCGGCGTAGCGAGTCTGGTTGAAGAAACGGTCCTCACGTTCTTCGTCTTCCTGGTACCGGGCCATGTCGTACTCTGGTACGTGGGGCGAAGTGTTGAAGCTAAGTGGAGGATGTAGAGAGAGAGGGTTGAATCCGCCGATTCGACGTGGAGAGCCCTCGGAAGAGGAGTGAGAGATTGTGCTGGATGTGCTCCATTTGCGGAGATGATGGGTTGGCTCATCCGGGATAATTGGGGCGGAGATGGAGAGGCTGCTCTTCTTCCGGTGAAAGAGAGATGGCTTGGTGAGGTGTGCCATTGTGATGAGTGTACCTAGTCAACGAGAGGAACTAGAGGTATCTGTATCTCTTGTTGTAGGAACATATAATGGCGTGGCTAAGTCTCGCTAGAGCCAGAGGCCAAGTGCTGAAAGGTGTTCTCGATAAAGTTGTCGAGTTGTGTCGAGTATGAGTCTAGATGCTTGGGGCCAAGGGACCAGAGGCAACAGGATGTGGATGGTTTATAGATTCGAATCGGTTGGTACCTGCAGATGAATCCTTGCGTGTACGATAGACTAGTAAGTAGTACCTTTGGGTGAGACTGGTGCCTTGCAGAATAGCTTCGGCCGGTGGTCTCCGAGGTTCGTGATGGTTGTGAGGGGAACGGGAGAAAGAGGTGGTGTCAAGCAGGGTAAAGTTCTACTAATGAAGTATATATTCACACCACAAAAGTAAGATATGTGAATCCCGGCTCTCGATCATCCACTATTCGTCTTCGCCGCTGAATCCTGGATGGAGACCGGATGCGTCATTGTTAATTGAGCTAGTGGCTTGTGGCACTCCATATTTGGACTGCCAATCAGCTGAGGCTAGCTATAGTCGGGCACCAAGAGCAGCTTATTAGAGTTGGACCGCGTGTCTCAAGGGCATGGCTCATCCTAGTCTATGATTTTTCTGGCTTGGTAAGCCGGTAAGGTTTAAATTGTGGTTTGTAGGCACACTAACTATCTAGATTACCGTCCAATAGTATCTGGATGTTACAGTACCCGAGCGATGGGACGACTTTATGGGGACCTTTGCAGCCGTACATCCGAGCACCGGTTCCGAACACGCCGGAGACATGAAAGACTTTCTCTCCGTCGAGGTCGAGCGTTTCTTGGCCACTATAGATATTACTCGCTCAGGTGTCTTGGCGTGTTGTAGGTAGGTATTTCTTCATTGTTCAAAAGTACGGAATCTGTCTTTTGCTATATCCAGCTGTGACCTTGTTACCATAGGCAGCAGGCCCTTTTTCTTTTGCAAATTGCGTGTTGTGTTTGTGGCTTGCATTGCTTGGCAGGTCCGAAGACTTGGGAACACCCCAGTTCTCTTGCCCTGATCACGATGACCGCATGACCCCGAAAAACAAGCAGGCTAGGTCACATTCACTATAGCATTAACCCAAGCGTGTGGTAGAGTCGATCCTACGAATCCCTGCTGATGGATCATCATGGTTGGGTGATGTGGGGACGATCCGTACCTGTTCTGGGCCTTTGTCTGGCATCTCGGCCGTGACCTCGAAACTACGTATGTTTTTGGTGACAAAAGGACCTAAGTCAGGTATTCTTGGCTCTGTTCTTGGCACTCTCTTGCACAGAAAAAATCTATCTTGTACAGCCTTGCCTAGCGCAGATACTTGACAAGGCATCTTTTACAGGGTACACCAAATACGTTACTGGTAAAATTCTCTGCCGGCTGTCAAAATCAATAGAGTAGGCGTCGGGTGGGCGTCGTGCAAAAAGGCTTGTGTCAGCCACTCTACAATGACCTTCCCGTTGGAAACACGTCGCGATGAGCGATCTTCGTGATCTTCGTGATGATGATAAAACTAACGAATTCCACGCTGCGACGTAGCACTCAATTCTGACAGCAGATGCAGAGTGCGGAACGATGCATATCTCTGCATGATTGCAGTCATAAATGCAGACCTATCAATCATGCTTACCCCTCCACGTTGACCAGCTGAAACGCCCGACTACATAGACATTCTCTCATTGCATTTACACGTAGGAACTTTCAACCAAAGAAATGGCGCGTTATGCTGATGTCAGAAAAATGTCACTGGAGGCCGGTGGTCGGATGAACACAAACTTCGACATAATTAATAGGTCATGCCAAGAATAGATAGGTTCAGGACCGTTCAGGACTATAGTCCACTCAGAGTTTTCACAAGGCCAAATTGAAGACATACCGGACCGGAGTCTTTGTGCCTGAGTTCGGGCTGCTTATCTAGAAGGTTCACAAGCGCAGCTGTGACAAAGTTAAAAATACTTCAGACTAAAGTTCTACGCTAGACCAGGTAAAATCGTTGGCGAGATTCTGGGGTGCAGAAGTCTGCCAACAGGCGGGGAACGCTGATCAACGGACTTCTCGGACTTCGCACAGCAGTCATGCTTCAAAACCGAGCTTCAGATAAGATGCCCCCTGCCCTGTTCAAAACGTGGGCATATTGGATACCTAGTAGAAAGCGCATGAATTACCCCGGTCGTCGTCGCTAGCTGAAGAGTAGCTGTGATATGGATCGGCAAATTGACAATCTGCTGGGACTGCACTAGAGTGTCAGCTCACGATGAAACAGGCATAAGAATCCTCGTCTATTAGCGTTACTGCTTGGGACGCGTTGCGCTGCTTAGCACTGCCATATGGATGTCATGATTGACGATATACGGGGTAGTCACAGCACGTGAACTCGAGTCAAGGTAAGTATACTTCGGATTATCAATTCAAAAGCGACAGCGCGGCTCCATCGGCCGGGTAGGCAGATTGCTCAACATAGAATGGACATGAATCAGAAGAGGTATCTACCACCTTTCCCTGATATCCCCGGAATGTGCATATAGTACTTGTAACCTCGAGTGGACGGCAAGGCTACAGAAGAAAGAAAATGGATTAACCAAGTGTATTGAGAGATGGAGGTCGGAGACCATTAGCTTGCTAGACAGATACAGGGGGATCTTGACTGTGTTTTCCCTCAACTCCTACGCCTTTGCACCTCTCCACTAAGAAAGCATTTGTATCAAGAAGTCAAACCAAAATTTCATGCTTTTGGTTAATGGTGCCATAACGAGCGATTATGCAACCACTCAAGTTAACCACCATATGGAAGCCGCTCGGCATCGTCATCGTTCGCGACGCGACTTGGGATTAGCTGACGTGAGCCCTAGCATCCATAATGGAATAGTTGAGTGGTCCACCACGTGCCTGCCGGAGGGCATATCGGAAGGAACGGAAGACGAATTTGAACATTCGAGGGCTCTGTCGTCCGTATTGGTGATAGTCGTGCAGAATACACGTAGGTATATAGGGCTGCTAGCTCCTTTCCCAACAACTTGGGCTCGCTACCAGGAGCACTCCACAGCGTGAAGTGGTGAGCAGTTCTCATAAGAACTATTGGTCCAAGTAGTATCTGAGCCATGGACCGTAGTTCTTTGCAAGATCGGTTCGGATTGGCAAGCAATGACCGGTATGATGCTCATGCGTTCATAATGCACAACGTGTTTCGAACCATTGTAATTTGTCCACGATAGTGATGCCAAGCGATCATGGTGCCCGTGACTACTATTGCAGGATTCGAAACCCACCAAGCTCTATCAGTACCGTTTGCTAAGCCGAAACGGCCTCTCGGATATAGTATAGGATATTGGCCGAGATCGCCACGGATGGTAGGGTCTATAGTATGCCGTCGTTTTCGCCAGGGAGCCTTTTGACGCGTTTCTGTTCCCAGTCGTCAAGGTCCTTTGCAGCTAGCCTCTGAAGACGCGCATCCTGTCAGCGATCTACTCCTTAGACGGCATGCGTGAATTGAAGGTCTTACGTAGTATTCGTCTTTGATGTTGACTTTTCTTCCTCCCTTGCCGACTCCTAGTTCCTCGTCCCGGGTGAGCTGCCGGACTCTCCGATCATGCTTTTCGTACCGGATGGCAGTCGCGGGTGTGAGAACAAACGATCCTGCAACAATGACGGACACGAAAGGCAGGCCGAAGAGAAGGAAAGGGTGTTTGGCCATCAAGGCGCGATATTTGGCGGCAAAAGAGCTGGCGTCGGCAGCACCCCGATACCTTTTTGACTGGAAAACAGCCATCGTTGAAATGTTCAGAGTAATCGAGAGATATCGAGGGGTTTTTGAGCGTAGGAGTACTGTGCCTTGTGTAGCACGAAGTCTGCTATAACTCTACAGCATTTGGCAATTGACATCAGTCGATCATAGGTTTGGGAAGTTTAGATAGGTAGCAGCTTGTGGGGATCACGACTGCGGGTCGTACCCCACATAAGCCCAACCTAACTTAAGTTAAGTACTTACAGCTGGCGACAACTGGTCGCACTTTCCATTTACTTGACCAAAATGAATTATATGTATTTCTCACGTGGTTCCGTGACAACCTCGCTCGCGTCTCGACGCGTCTCATCGTCCGCACCCTGGTCTCCGCTAGCTTCACTGATCTTTTTCTGGCTATCTGTCGCAGGTGCTTGAGTAGGCGTCCTGTTGCTGTAGGAGATCAATGATGCCATGAAAATGGCGCCCACATCTCATGGTAGAAGTGTGACGAATGGCCGCGAGGCCATCAACAACGGTGTAATGGATTACAACGCCCCTCCACCTTCAACCTTGGCTGCCCAGCTGGTAGAGAATATCTCGACATCTACTCGGTTCTCTCGCCCGGATGAGACTGCTGAGCTCCAAAGACTTTTCGCCGCTATTGAGAAGGTCAAGAATGAGCCTAGTCTTCTCAGTTCGTATCAGGATAGGATCGAGCACAACCATATGCTTATATACGTCTACGCTCGTGTTGTGTTAGAGGGCCTCAAGTGGGATGAACCCTTTGCCAACATGTCGCAGCTACGGGCTGATGCTATGAGGGCCATCAACTTTCTAAAGATTACTGTCAATGAGACTCCCGAGGTTTTACTTTTCACCGCCGGTAACGGTGCTTTCCTTTTTCGGGGCCCCGAGCCGCTATGGATATGGATATTTCCCAAGGTTCTCAAGATGCTAGGGAATGGCCTATGTGCGGACTTGACGGCCCCTATTGAGGCATTCTTTGGTGAACTGTACTTGGCAGCAGCTCGCTCAAATAGCCTATGGTCGCATATTCCTCAATTTCTGGCGTATCTTCGTAGCAACTTTGACGGTTCGTCTAATTGCTCTTTGCTGTATTCCTGGTTAACTGACTATCCTGAAAGCTGTTGAGAATCGCCTGAAAGAGTTGCCGTCTTCTGCCAGCCGAGACCCTCTCCTTAAACTGCAGTTACCCCAAGACAACTTTCTCGAGTCTCTCTATGGCGGCCAGACTCGCCCTCTCCAAGACCAGTGCACATATACTTTAAACCTAGCATCGCATGCGCTGCGACACGCTTCCGACCTCTTATCGCTTCTGACCATTCCTTTAGTAGGACATCAGCTGGTCTTTAACGTCCAATCATCTTTTCAAGAGATTGTCCCATGGCTAACAGATGCAGCTGTGCGTATGAATACAACACAAAATAAGTGGCAAGACTCATCCTGTTCCTGTTTGCCTCAACTTCTGCGAAGTACAATTAAGATTCTCGATAGTACGAAGCGCTTGGTAAACGCTGATATACTGATCGAGGAGAAAGTCTACGTATTACTGGTCCACCTCTGTGTCGACGTGCTCATGCGACGGCAAGCAGTCTTTGGGCTTGAGAATACAACAGGTGTTGATGACAAGTTGCTGACTGTAGCCGTCGTGAAGATATCGGAAGCATGCCTATCCTTCACGACGATATCACGCCTTGCCTCATCACAGATAACCCCAATGCTAGAAAAGCCAGTAATCTACGAAAATATCACACCAAATGGATCCGATTTATGGGTAAGTCTGGCGAAAAGTTTGAGTATGCGTCAAGAGCTAAAGTAGCATAGAGGAGCTTAGAATTATTACGTTGGGTGACTCGTGACCCGCTCCCAGAGTCGTTGGACCCCATTGTTCAATCAGACCAGTTTCTCGATTCTGAGATTCGACGTTATGTAAAGGCAATCGCGATGAGCTCCACGGAGAATGTGGACATAGAACCTCAGTCGAAGCGCAGGAAGACGGATCTGCCTCAAACACTACCTAGAGTAACTGGCCTCTTGTGGAAGCTTGTCAGGATGGAACCACGAGATACTCTAGCCGACTACTCCAATGCTCTTCGGTAAGCCTTTGATTTGACCATGTTATAAGAATCTTAGCTCTTACAACGCTCGCAGGTCAACTTACCCCGAACTTTCTGATCAAGACAAGATTCGCGTCATTCACTTGATTGCTGACGTATGTTGTGCCGCCGACGAAACTCTCACTATGAATACCTGTGATGAGGAAGAACCATCCAAATTCGATTGTTTCCATTGTCGTACTTCACAGAACATTCCTGACGCGCCAATATGTATCGACGTGACAGCGAAGAAGTTCGCTATCGAGATATTTGCCTGCTTATTGCAGACTGCCACCTTTCCCGAGTCGCGGAAGCCACGAGTAGCAGCGATGGTATCGCTAAGACGTATAGCCAAACATTGCAACTCTTCAGAATTCATTGATATGGAGGTCTCTCTTGCAGCACAGTGGTGCTTGAAGTCGCTCCATAGCTCGCAGAGAGAATTGCGTATTGCGGCAGGGTAAGGAACTTCGATAGTCAACAAGATCATAACTAACTACCACTAGACGAACACTCGCTGTCTTTCTTGCTCATCCTAGTCATTCCAGTATTAAGTATACCGTGATTCAGAAGAACAGGGGGATTGCGCTCGGTGTCCTGAGAAATCTCTCCGATCAAAATCAACCTAAATTCATGGAGTCATGCATTCTAGCTTGGTCTCAGGTATCAGTGTAAGTAGAAATTTGTGCTGGACGGTTCTATGCTTACAAGCTGAAGTGTACTCCCCGATGATGAACTAATACTTGTTCTCGTTAAACTTGTGGAATACTTGGGCCACCAGAGCACCGTCGCCTCTGCCGCTGCGTTCACCGAGGTAAGTCATATGAGATGCTCGTCCTCATTATAGGTTGTTAATATCATAGTCAGATTATTCAAATTGCACGGCAGCGTTCCATCACTCTTAGACAGTTATTTGAACTTGACTGGAACTCGTTGGCTTATTTGGCTGTCAGGGATATAGTGGCCCACCCAAAGCTCGCCCGACTTCTGGCGGAACTGCAGGACTTAAGTCTTCCTCAATTGCTTCTTCATATACAAGAGTACGCTCTTCCATATCTTGTTTTAAACAAGAAGAAAGAGGTTATCCAAACGATAGCAATAGTTCGCGATGAGACCGAACCGTGGCAGCCATGTCTCGACAATGCTAATCTTGGTCGCATATTAGCCCTCTTGCTCGCTCAAGAAACGGCAGACATTCAGGAATATACGATGTCCTTACTTAGACATATTTCTTCCCATTTTGATGAGTTCAGTCTTGTTGACTTGCTCCAAATCGAGCCATTAACAACTACGCTTCATCTTTTGAAAGCTGCGGCTGATGCGGATGAAAGTCACAAGCTACATGTAAGGACCGGCAGTTTTCATTGTTTTGTACTATGGCGTTCTAACTCAGGCTTGTTACAGATTCGTAACGCACTAAATCAGATGGCTAGCATGATCCTTATTGCCAACGGGGAGTCCAAGAAGAAGAACCATGCAACTGGCCATTTCTTACATCACCACGCACTTGGTTTAATGGCTCATTTGACGGACGTTATCAACGACACATTAGTTGTACGCCCGTTTCACGAGCGAAGGCGTTGTATCACAGCAATGGAAGAGATGATACGGACAGGGAAGAATAACGTCCGCATCGCGCGCCCACAGGTCAGAGATTGTGTCCAGATGACATTCAATGACTATGTACTAACGTCTGGTTAGATCTCTGCGTGTATACTTGCGGCCATGTCGCATGACGAACTTCGTGTAGCGGCGTTCTCATGCTGGGCTTCCATGCTCTTCTTCTTCGAAGAATCTGAAGTTGATATTTTGCTTGAGACGACGTTCTTCATCATTAACCATTACTGGTCTAGCTTTCAAGACATCTCACGACAACTCTCGAAAGACCTAATCAACTTTCTTCTGGAGAAGCAACGACCCACTATTGAAAAGTATATCGGCAAACTTCCGTCTTTTAGCCATATCAAAGAGCTATCCGATATCGAGCTCAAACTTAGCAAACTTCGATCTCCGCTGGATAATCATACCGCCTTCTATCTTTTGGCGGAACGGATATATCATGAGACTTCAGGTGTTGTTCTACACGCCTTGCGAGAACTTGCTGAGTACCTACAGAGGCACCAAGGTTATCTGCAAGCATCGGCCGTTAGTGAACAACCGGATTTCATCGTTTCTCAGCTGGTCAAGGCACTCCTGCACTGTGCCTCGAGATTTAATGGCTTCCACGGTGAGATTAGTGAGCTATGCACTCAATGTCTTGGTTTAATCGGGTGTCTCGATCCAAATCGTATCGAAGCTGTTCGAAAAGAGAGCCAGATCATTGTCACAAGCAACTTTGAAGACTCTCGTCAGGTCACGGAATTTGTGTTTTTCCTACTAGAGAAAGTGTTGGTTCTATCTTTCGTTTCTACCACCGACACCAAACTCCAGGGGTTCTTGGCATACGCAATTCAGGAACTTCTTGACAGAGGCAATATTGCGGAAGCGGTAAAAATGGAAGGGCTCATGGAGGGTGAGGCGGTATATAGGAGATGGTGTGCGCTTTCGCAAGCCGCACAGGAGATCTTAACGCCTTTCATAACCTCAAGATTCACAATCACTCCTATGCCCCACCAGAAAATCGAATATCCCATATTTACGAAAGGGAAGTCTTACGGGAACTGGATGAGGAATCTTACGCTTGATTGTCTTCGAAGGCCCCAAAACCCTTTTGCTATGCTCATATTTGAACCTTTGTGTCGATTAATCCGCATTAAGGACCTATCAATTGCCGAGTTTCTTTTTCCATACTTGATTGTTCACATCATTATTGGCGAAGAGATATCAGAGCGAGAGCGGACGATCGTACTTCATGAGCTGTTTGAGGTTCTACAATACGAGCTCCCAGATGATGCGTCTTATGCTGAAAAGGAGGACAGAAAGCTTTACTGCGAGGTAAATAACGAAATCTCCAAGCCAGGGAAATTTAATAATAAACTTATATTTTACAGGCAATCTTCCGGTTTCTCGATTACGCTATGCGCTGGGTTTATCTGAGACGCTTGAATCCTAAGCCGCCTACTAAAGAGGCTTCTGATACAGAGAAAGTAGCTACATTTTTAGCTTCTTTCCCCGCTGAGTTGATCTCTCAACGAGCGATAGAATGCTCCGCATACTCTCGTGCCTTGTTTCATCTGGAACAACATATCCGTGAAGTTGATGAAGCTAAAGATAGCGCTTACGACAGGAACCGGCTGGTTCAACGAGTACAGGATATCTATACTCAAATTGATGAACCAGACGGGCTTGAAGGTATATCAGCACATCTTCCTGTGCTTGATATCGAGCAACAAGTTTTAAGTCACCGAAAAGCAGGGAGATGGACCGCAGCTCAGACTTGGTACGAAATCAAACTCGCCAAGGAACCGGATAAAACCGATGTGCAAATAGATTTACTTACCTGTCTGAAGGAATCTGGACAGCATGGTATGTTTGAATCAAACCTGCCTTGTGCACTCTATATACTAACATTACTAGATGTGCTACTGAATTACGTTGAGGGAATCGAAAAATATACAGCTGCCACCACTATCAACCGCATAGTACCATATGCGGTCGAGGCTGCTTGGGCTACCGGTAGATGGAAAACGATGGAAAAATTTCTCAGCAGCTACCAAGGAGATCCTTCAGAAGACTTCAACGCATCTATAGCCCAGGCACTCCTTTACCTTCAGAGAGGATGGACAAAGGAGTTCTTTCAGACCATCAAGGCCATGCGAGAGAGAGTCGGTTCGTCCTTGACCTCTTCAACGACTGCGTCTTTACGAGCTTGCCATGAGTCCATACTCCGGGCTCATGTCTTGACTGATCTTGAACTCATTGCTGGCACGAACAATGACGGGGATCAACATCCTCAGGATATTTTGAAGTCGCTTAGCAGGCGACTAGAAGTGCTCGGCTCTTATGTAAATGACAAGCAATATGTGCTGAGCATTCGCCGAGCAGCCATGGAAGTATTGCGGTAAGCCTCCTTATCCATGTCTAAAATCAAGAACTTTTTCACTAACTTTCAAAGACCGCGCTTTAGTAATACTGACATATCGGCACTTTGGCTATCTACCGCTCGTCTTGCTAGGAAAACTAATACTATGCACCAATCTTTTAATGCTGTCCTTCATGCCTCACAACTCGGCGACGAGTCTGCTACAATAGAGAATGCTCGTCTTCTATGGAAGGGGGGACACAACAGACAAGCTATACAGACCCTTCAGGGTGCAATCGATAGCAAAGTTTTCTCTCAACATAGTTTTAGCGAGCACGATGCTTCTGGCAGGGATATCGGGGCTCAGCAGAACATGCTGACTGCTCGTGCTAAACTGCTGCTCGCAAAGTGGCTCGATAATGCGGGTCAAACAAGTACCTCAGCCTTGAGGGAACAATACCGAGCCATCCCCCTGATTTTTGGCCAATGGGAAAAAGGCCACTACTATATCGGTCGGCATTACAAAAAGGTCCTTGAGTCTGAAAAGGCTCTGAAGCCGGATGATCAAAGCGATGAATATCTTACAGGAGAGATAACGAAGCTGGTGATTGAAAACTACTTAAGGTCTCTTAGCTACGGAACCAAATACTTATACCAGACTCTCCCCCGAGTCTTGACTCTATGGCTTGAACTTGGTGCCCAAATAGACAAGGCACCTGAGGGGAAAGTGTCCTTTTCAAAAGAGCTTTATTATCGCCGAAAGACCCAGGTCGAAGCGCTCCACGACATTTTACGCAAGCATATCGCTCGTTTACCTGCATACGTATTCTATACGGCGCTCCCTCAGCTTGTTGCACGAATCGCCCATCCCAATCAAGATGTCTTTAGAGTACTACAGGTTATCATTCTGAAAGTTGTCGAAGCATATCCCAGGCAGGCTTTGTGGAGCCTCTTTGCAATCATGACTAATAAACAGGCTACCTCGGAGCGTAGAGCAAGGGGTCAACAGATATTACTTCACATCAAGGATCGCAACGTTAAAGTTGAAGGCGGCGGTTTTAGCCTTCCCTCATTGCTACGGAAAGGCGAGAGGCTAGCCGAGCAACTCCTCTTGGCTTGTAACAACGGCGATTTCCAAAGCAATCGAACCACAGTGGCCAGCATCGCCCGGGATTTACACTTCAATCATAAATGCACACCTTGCCCTTTAGTCGTCCCCATTGAAACGTGTCTTACAGCGACACTTCCCACTTTAACCGACAATTTAAAACGGCACAAGGCGTTCTCCGGGGACGTTATCACTATCTCGTCGTTTCTGGACGAGGTTTTGGTCCTGGGCTCTCTTGCAAAACCTCGGAGGCTTACGGCTCGCGGCTCGAATGGCGTCAATTATGGACTCTTAATTAAGCCCAAGGATGACCTCCGCACTGATCAACGACTTATGGAGTTCAATGGAATGATTAATCGATCGCTCAAACGGGACGCAGAGTCGAGTCGGCGACAACTGTACATCCGAACATACGCAGTCACGCCGCTCAATGAGGAATGTGGCATTATTGAATGGGTTGAAGGTCTAAAAACACTTCGTGACATACTCTTGAACAGTTACCGTTCGCGTGGGATAGTTCCCAACTATAATACTCTTCAGCAAATGTTGAAGGATGCTACAGTGGGAGACAAAAATACGAAGATATTTACGGAGGGCATTTTAGGCACGTTCCCGCCGGTGCTGCCAAGTTGGTTCATATCACAATTCCCCAACCCTTCGATTTGGTTCACAGCCAGACTCAGATACACCCGATCTTGCGCTGTCATGTCCATGGTGGGGACGATATTGGGTCTTGGTGATCGTCACGGCGAGAACGTGCTACTCGAAGAAGGAAATGGTGGTATTTTCCATGTCGACTTCAACTGTCTGTTCGACAAAGGCCTTACTTTCGCGAAACCCGAGCGAGTTCCTTTCCGACTCACGCATAACATGGTGGCTGCGATGGGTATATATGGATACGAAGGGCCTTTTAGAAAGTGTTCGGAACTGACGTTGAGCATCCTTCGGCAACAAGAGGAGACGCTGATGACGATTCTTGAGGCATTCATCTATGACCCTACTCTAGACCTCCAGAGAGACAAGCGCAACAAGAACGACATAATAAAACTAAACCCACAGAGCGTAGTGCAGAGCATCAAGAGGAAAGTCCAGGGTCTGCTCCCCAATGAGAGCATCCCCCTGAGTGTGGAGGGACAGGTGGATGAGCTTATCAAGCAGGCTGTTAACCCGAAGAACCTGGCGGCTATGTATATCGGTTGGTGCTCTTTCCTCTAAATTGTCTTAGAATGAGGTCTCGCGACGTGCTTGATGTTCGGAACGAATAGGTGGTAAATTGGTTTTGTGCGGCGTATAGTAGGGCAGATCAGAAGGTGCCAAACTTGAGAGATGTCCATGATTATGATTGCATTTCTGTCGGGCTAAGTTAGGGTGGTAGAATCGTGAATTTAGTGACACAAAAGATTTTCAAATCAGGGGATCTGTAATCAATTCCATTCAAATGAAGAAGGAGATTTCGCACCCATCGTCTCGTGACGTGCTGCAACCTTGGAATGGGGTCCCGTGCCGGGTACCTACCTTAGGTAGATATATTTAGTGGGAATGCTTAGAATTATAGCGGTCTAGGCTGGAATATCCTCATACCTACTTATTTTCTCTGCTACAGCTCGAAGATCTAGGGCAACTGACCATCGTTCTTGGTTTATCCGAATAATAAAAAAATAAAAAGAATTATTAGCAATGCTTTGTGCTGTCAATCTACATAACAGTTCCTGAACAGTTAATGCTACCTGCCTGGGTACCTAACATTTATTTGGATCTTATCAGGCAGGCACCTACGTCTGTCTGCTTTGGGCAGTGTAGCACATTTTCGCAGCGGAACGCGTCTCGTCTCACCGTTACCTCGTCTCTACGTAACAGTGGCACTTCCACTTCCACTTCCACCTTTTTATCGAGATCGACTGATTGCCGCAGCACACAGCACACAGGCAACACTCCCCCCCATCTCTCTTCCTTTAGCACTCTAGAACTCCAGGTCAACAAAGCCATTCTGTTTTCCTGTCCCGTTGCAGCCTGTTGTCATTTAATTGTTTGTTAATTAATGCTTTTACACATCCCTCCGTTCATATTTCCCGACCGCCTACACTGAATCTTGTCTTCCTCTATAAATCTCCCAAAAGTGCCACCAAAAAAACTCTGTGCCGACCCCCATCCCATCTTCTATCACATCGCGAACCCATCGTCAACCTACCTGTTGACGTCAGACAGTTTCAACTACGTCACGTCTTCCACCTCGTATCTCATTAGTGGCCTCTGCTGTCTGAGCTCGGGAGAAGATGTCTTCTTATCGTATTGGTATGTTTACTTTTCCCCCGGTTCAATTCCTCCATTGCTTCTTCTGCCTGGATGTCGCGTCTCGGCAGTTGCATCTGTTAGCTTTCTGCTAGTTCAGCCCAGCAATATGTAACAAAACGCGGACCTTCGCTCTGTTTCAAAAAATTGGATGAAACAAATCATGTATTCACCTACAGAACCAAACAACTGATACGCGTTATGCAGAGCTTTCCCCCAACAACCGCGCCGGCTGCCAGGACAAGGTATGCAAGGATACCGGGCACAAGATCACCAAGGGCGAGCTACGCTTCGGTGTCTGGTTCGTCGTGCCCGGTATCGAGCACGGATCCTGGAAATGGCGTCACTGGTATGACCTCCCTAATCGCGATGTGTACTTTCGCGTCCTTGTAGTCTCTGTCTCTTGTGCTGACTCTAAATACGTAGGGGTTGCGTCTCGGGCAAGACCATTTCGAATGTCCAGGAGTCCATTAAGAAGGACGACACCTATGATTGGGACCTGTTGGATGGCTTTGACGAGATTTCGTACGAGCTGCTTTTTTCCCTCTCATATTCGTCTCATGCTAATTACGTATAGCGACCCTGACCTCCAGGCTAAAATCAAGCGCGTCGTAGAGCAAGGTCATATTGATGCCGAGGATTTCAATGGCGTAGGTCTTACCTGGAATGACCACTAGGCATCCTTGATTCTTCATTCTACAGTTGTCTAACCGTAGTGTTAGGATCCCGAGTTCAACGTACCTGGCAAGACCGCGATTCGTGGTCGCGCTAAGAAGCCTAAAGCCAATGAGGAAGATGTGAGACTATACATGCTAATTCTGCCGACTATGCGTTTTGCTAACCTCGTGACTTAGGATGACGAAGATGCTGAGACTCCTAAGAAGGCAGCCCCAAAGAAGACCGCTGGCGCTAAGCGCGGCCGCAAGAAGGTCGCGGAAGATGATGATGAGGAGGAAGCTAGACCAGTGAAGAAGGCTCGCGGCCGTAAGGCTAAGAAGAATGATGATGGTGAGGCGGCCGACGAGGAGGTAGCCCAGCCAAGCAAGAAGGTTGAGGAAGATGAGGGAGAGGAGCAGGAACCTGAGCCTGAGCCGGTGAAGAAGAAGGCTCGAGCTAGTCGCAAAGCTAAGAAGGTTGAGAACGACGACGACGAGGAAGAAGTTCAACCAGTGAAGAAGACTCGCGGCCGTAAGGCTAAAAAGGATGAGGAAGCCAACGAGGAGGTGGCACCGCCAAGCAAGAAGGCCAAAGCTGGTCGTAAGGCTAAAGCGCCTGCACCGGTCGTCGACGAAGACGAAGACGAAGCTGTTGAGGAACCTGAGGAGCCCGCCCCCGCCCCCGCCCCTGCCAAGAGAGGCCGAGGCAGAAAGGCAGCGAAGAAGGAACCATCCCCTGCGGATGAAGAGGAAGCAGACCAAGAGCCCGTCGTCAAGACGGTTGCGATTGGCCGCAAACGCCGCGCTCCCCGAGCATAGGAAGACTTGGGAGGCTTTGGAGGAGATCAACTCGGTTGTCTGTCGATTTCCTTTACCACGGCCCTATGAGGCGTAATTGTGTCGACACCGCTTGTGATTTATTGTTACATTCGTTGCCCAGTTTATTTCCTACATGTCATGTTCGACTGTTCCGGCGTTCGTTCTATTTTATCCCATCGTCTTCCGATGGAATTTGTTTGGCGGCAATGATGAAGAAAAAAAATGGTATAGTTTGTGTGAGCATGTTTCTCGGAGTAAGCAGGTTGGCAGAGACGTGTTTGTGTGTATACTAGTAATTCGTTGCCGAGAACCTTGCTGGGATATGAGACTTGATCTCATGAGTTATAGTTAATAACCGCGCGATGAGGATCTCATCGGCTTGCTTACTCTACTATGTTTGTGACTCGTATTGTGAATTTACTAGTAATCACTTATAACATTCAGAAGGTATGTATTTCATACCTCGCACTCATTTATGATTGGTAGGTCTACCATAGTTATATAACAGCTTCACATTATCTATGTATGGAGCAGAGTCACTAAAACTTCACCGAATTTATACCTATCTCATAGCTTTTCACACTACAGCAACCATGCTTTCAAAGAATCAGAAAATTAAATAACGACATAGATATGATCGCTATTTCTTTACGACACGATGTATAATCCAGCTGGTCAGGACAACTGGCATCGACCGATGGCAGCTGTTGTCGCAAGGGACTTGACCCCACTCACTCACAAGCCCAACAAACGTCACCGATAAGCGTTATGAACATCTACACTGCTAGCTGTTCAATGTCACTAATCAGGGCCAATGTTCGGGTATCTTGGACAGCTCTTTTCTCTTCCTCTACTTCCATACATAGTGCCTGCGCCTTGCACATGAGGCCGGCCTAGCAAGATGTATTTACCCTTTCAGGCGCTGTCGCTGTCGGTCCTCCTGGCCTTGCCTGCCACCGTTCGCGCCGTTTTTCAAGACGAGGTCGGCCATATCGACTATCATCACGAGCTTCTCGGCGTCCCACAACGCGAAACCACATTTTTCCACCGCCCCCGAACAGAAGAAAAAGCGAGCCTACTATACACTCTTAGCGATCTAGGCGTGCTTAGTGCTGTCAATCCCAGCAATGGCGTCGTTGTGTGGCGACAGTTGCTAACTGGCAATGTCACCGATGGCGGGGGATTCTTGCGCGCTGCCGAACATTCGACATGGCTGGCCGGCGCATATGGTAGCTCTGTCAGTGCATGGGATGCTCTGACCGGTCGTAATGTATGGGCCTTGGACTTCAATGGCGAAACTAAAGACCTCGAGGTCATGGAGATAACCGAGGGAGGGAGGAAGGATGTATTAACTCTCCACCAAGAGTCAGGCGTGACGGTCACGAGGAGAATACACGGCACTGAGGGACACGTTGTCTGGGAACACAGGGACGTGAACAAAGATGTCCCGCTGCAAGTGAGCACCAGCTCGGAAAAGGTATTCGTCGTTGCTTTGCATGGGTCGCTCCTCTCGTATAGTTTGAATGTCATAGTGCTGGACACATTGACGGGCAAGAAGCTGGATGAAATTCCACTTGGTACGAAGAACGAGGTCCAGAAACCTGAAGACGTCATGTTCGTGGGCGCCAATTCGGCTTCCCCTATTGTCGCATGGACAAATACCGGGAATACCAAGCTGAACGTCAATGTTCTTGGTCTCAAGACCAAGCAGGAGTTTCCCCTTGCTGCGGATACGGTAGAGGTGGAGATTCATGCACCGCACACTATTCAATCATCACCCCATTTCCTAGTTCATAGCCGAACGAAGTCTGGCAACAGAGCCGACGTCTTCCACATCGATCTGAAGAGCAGCGCCATCACGAAGGCATACGAGCTTCCCTTACTTGAGGGTGGAAGCGCGTTTTCAACAAGCTCATCCGGCTCCAATGTGTACTTTACCAGAGTCACGGATGAGGAAGTCATTGTGACTTCGTCTACTTCGCATGGTATTCTCGGCCGATGGCCCCTGAAAGCTGGGGCAGAGAAGCTTGGCGCGTTGCATGGCGTATCTGAAGTCATCAAGAAATCCGGGGATAGCTATGCGGCGAGGACCGTTGTCGTAAGAGACTCGGACGATTGGACACAGATCGTCAATGGCGAGATTGGCTGGACACGTCTCGAGGGCTTGAGTGGTGCCGTGGCAGCCACTTGGGCTGAGATTCCTGAGTCTGAGGACCTGGCAAGGACTCTAGAGGCTGAGGCTGACAGTAACCCCTGGTCCGCATATGTGCATCGTGTGAACCGTCACATAAATGACCTACAATACCTCCCCGCCTACCTACAGTCTATCCCTGCACGCTTCCTCGGTAGCATTTTTGGCTCTGAGACTACCGAGACTACGGACGAAGTCAAAAGGGACAGCTTTGGGTTCAACAAAATCGTCGTTCTGGCAACCAAGCGTGGAAAGCTGTATGGTCTTAATGCCGGCAATCATGGAAAGATTATATGGTCGAAGAATGCCAATGAGACACCGTCAGGAAAACATTGGGACGTGAAAGCCATCCACGCTGACAATGCCAATGGTGTTGTCACCGTTCGCGCCTCGGAGGGCCAATTCATTATCGTGAAGTCCGATACGGGTAAAACCGTTGAGGCGATGCCGACTGGTCTGTTCCCGCCCGTCGACGGTGCTGTTGTTGTAGACAGCAACGCTGGTCCTTGGCTTCTCCCTATCGAACGAGATGGCAAACTTGCCGACGTTCAGCTCGGATGGGAACCCAAGCAGACCGTCGTCACTCGCACAAGTGAGAATGAGATTGAAGGTTTCCGCTTTCTAGAGAAAGGCACAGTGGCCTCGGCAGTCTCCGTCTGGAGCTTTTCGCCTTTGGCCGGACAGGATATCGTCGATATTGCGACTCGTCCTCAGCATGATCCCATTGCTTCTATTGGCAGGGTCCTTGGTGACAGGACAGTCAAATATAAATACCTAAACCCAAACACGATAGTGGTTGCTGCCATTAACAAGGCGACCTCCGTGCTATCTACTTACCTACTAGATACTGTATCCGGACAAGTTCTCGCTTCCTCATCTTATGAAGGCGTTGACCCCAACAAGAACATCTCTTGCACCATTTCCGAGAACTGGTTCCTATGCACCTTCTACGGCCAATATCAACTCCGCGAATCAGAAGCACAGAATCTCAAAGGCTACCAAGTCGTCATCTCGGACCTCTACGAATCCGAACTATCCAACGACCGCGGACCCCTCGGCGACGCAGCCAACTTCTCCTCCCTGGACCCGGTAGACTTTCCCACCGGTCCGGCCTTACCCTCCGTCGTCTCCAAGACCTTCATCCTCTCCGGACCCATCACTTCCCTAGCAGTGACACAGACACGACAAGGTATCACAGTCCGACATATCCTAGCCTACATGCCGTGGTCGCACAGCATCATCGGGATCCCGCGGATGTTACTAGAGCCCCGCCGGCCCGTGGGGCGCGACCCACTAGCCACGGAGCAGGAGGAGGGACTGGTCCGATATGCCCCCGCCATCGAGCTCGATCCCCGCATGACGGTCACCCATTCGCGCGACGTCCTCGGGGTCCGCGATATCATTGCCGCTCCGGCGATTCTGGAGAGTACCTCCCTCGTCTTTGCGTACGGTGTTGATCTCTACGGGTCCAGGACCCATCCGTCGGCTGCGTTTGATGTCCTTGGAAAGGGGTTTAGTAAGGTTACCCTCCTTGGCACCGTTGCGGCGCTTTTGGGGGGGGTGCTTGGGTTGGGTCCTATGGTGAGTTTTTTCTCCCGCCTTTTTTTCTTCTCGTGATTACTTATCTCACGTTTGTAATGAAAATACTATTTCTTTCATAATCTCATTGGGTTTATGTCCGTTGCTTATGTCGCTAAGCTGCAAGCTACCGGGAGCTATGCTTAGCGCCCGTTTATTTTATCATAATGAGTTCCCCCTTATCTCTCAGTCTCCCTTTACTATTGTCTAGATTTCCTTGTTTTTTTTCCTTGTTTTTTTTCCTTGTTTTTTTCCTTGTTCTTTTTATTGTTTTTTTATTGTTTTTTTTATTGGTTTTTTTTCTTACTACAGATATGTGCTAACCATATGATAGGTTCGGAAAAAGCAGATTAATATGCGGTGGCAGGCGCCTATGTAGAAAAGGACCGATAGAGGGATACAGATCGGTGTAGTGAATCAGTGTACTTGAGAGATGAATATACATGGTACAAGTCAAGTTCGAATGCACATGTGTATTATTGGACTTCTGATGGCGGTGAACCGTGTGCTGTGGTTGATCTCTATCACAAGGGCTAGAACACTAGGTCTTGGAAGGGTATTCAGCGTTGCAATGATCTTCTTGGGCGTCAAGGAGGCCTAGAGGTCTAAGTTCCTCTTTCGAGTCTAGGCTTTTATACATGAATGGCTTCGCTCTTGCGAGCCCAGATCAACCCAGATCACTCAGGTCGGTATTGCTATTATCGTGTTTGCTTCCTATGATAGCAGCAAACATGATATCCAAGAATAGGCACGGGTAGCTGAATATACCAAACACCGCTCTGCAGATTGGGCACAGGATATCGCCGACCAGACCCTGGCATATGGGTAGTTGCACTACCCTACCTAAGGCATGGTCCGTGTGACAGCACGTGCGTCTGTTTGACTCCCGATGGCAGTGAGTCTGGTGCTGGGGCTGAGCGTACGAACGTAAGGTGACATTCCCGTGCTGTATGCGTTAGCGCCGCGTTTAGGCAGGTTCGTTCAGGTCAGATGGGCAAACATGAAGCCTCACTATCTAGACACGTATCGACGCTAAGCTATGTCCCGCAATCCCCTCACCTCCTAGACCTCTCGCTCGCCTTAATCCTGATCTGATTTGTGTAGAAAGGGCTGTCTTGCACTTATAGGAGCCTATAAAGCTTTAGGTTTCTATATGCATGTACATGATCGCCCCGGGCGACCAGGGCAGATCTACCTATGTAGATATGTGTGTGATGACATGGCGAGGCCTCCGATCGCCCAAGTCCTAGTGTTTATATCCCTCACATTGATAAGAGGTGACCTTACGAAAAGACGTGCGTCAGTTACGTCACGTATGTACATAGTGAAGAGATCAACAAGCCGGTAGGCCGAAAATTTATGATTGGAATTGACATACATACACTATATCTAATAAACCAGTAGTTGTTCTAACGCAAAATCTCATCGAATTGATATATAGATAGTGATTATGTAACGCTAGGTTAGCTATTTTTACGTATCTCAGTTTTATATACAGCTAGTTGGGTTGGCTACTGGATAGGAGAAGTTTAGGCTCATGTCAAGATAATGAGGCTTCATTTCGGGCTTCATGTTCGGTCGTTCAACTTGAGATTCGTCGGCTCGTCCCGCCTACCTTGAAGACACCATCAACCAGGTATCTAGCCGTATTTGTGCAGGCTAACGGTTGCCTGCCTCCTAGCGCCTACTTAGTCTCGGACTAACCAAAGTTCTCGAGTTCTTACAACCTGAGATGAAACGACACCAACGCTAGCATCAGCAGGCTCTGTCCCTCACAATGCATTAGGGCTATACGGAATCGTGTGTCATTGGAGCGCCACAGCAGCTATCTAGTTTTACTTGGCCAGTCGTTCTGTCGTTCAGCATCTCAGTCAATGCTCATCTGTAGCCCAATGATGGAGACTGAGAGTAGATGCCCGATCGTGACGAGTAATCGGCGGATGGGGTCAGTTTGACGTGGCGTCGACATGAACATGAGAAGCACAGCGAGGAGAGATGCCGTGTATTTGAGGATTACACGATACCCTTGACCAACTGTGCGTAAGTTGCAACAGAATTCTTGCTCCTATCTATTGATACTCTTCAAGTGTGTGCCAAACATGAGTTTCTATCGTCTCTCTCTCTCATTCACTCTCACAATTACTATCCTGTAAACTTCCTTCTATCAAACAATGCAAGTGAGCGATTTCAGCCCAACCTACCCGAGGACCCCGTGTCCCGCCTGGGAGCAATATCCAACTTCCGATTCCCAAGCGATAGTTCTTGCAAACGAACCTAGAGAATCCTTCGACATCAATAATGCTGCTTCGCACCGCAGGGAATGCGCGCCTTCGAAGAAACTCACAAACAGTGACTACACTGTCGCTTGGGTTTCCGCGCTTCCTATCGAGAGAGCTGCTGCTGAGGCCATGCTGGATGGCCGCCACCAGAAGCTACCCAAAGCGCCGGGTGATACGAACAACTATACCTATGGTGAAATTGGAAATCATAACGTTGTTATTTCAATTCTACCGCACGACGGACCCGGCACCATTAATGCTGCCACCGTAGCGGGTAATATGCATCGAACCTTTCCCTCGTTAGAGGTGTTTCTGATGGTCGGCATCGCCGGCGGAGCCCCAGGGGTGGCCGATGTGCGTTTAGGTGATGTTGTGGTAAGCTCAAAATTGATCCAGTATGATCTTGGAAAGGCATTAGGCCAAGATTGTTTCGAAACAATGGCTATCCCACTTCGATCAACACAAGAACTTAGGATGGCTGTGGCGGCGTTGCAGGCACAACATGAAGCCAGGCCATCAACGATTCCGAATATTCTTTATCAGATTACGAAACGAAACCCGCACATGGACAGATACATGCGTCCAAATTCATCTGAAGACTTGTTATTTGAAAGCACATATGAACATCCTATCTCGGTGAGCACTTGCAATCAGTGCAATCAAGCAAGATTGGTAAAACGAACACCACGACGTAACAACGACCCAATGATTCATTACGGTGTTATTGCATCCGGAGACCAAGTCGTCAAATGTGCAATAATAAGGGACAAGTTAGCCCAACGGTTTGGAGCATTGTGTTTCGAGATGGAAGGTGCTGGTCCTGCAGAAAGCTTCCAATGCTTAGTTATTCGTTCTATTTGTGACTATTCAGATAGTCATAAAAATGACGAATGGCAACGATACGCAGCTGCTACAGCTGCGGCATATACCAAGGAGCTACTTGGCGAGATGCCTATCCTAGAGAGCCAAGCATCCAAAATTAGTGGGTGAGCCCTTCCACAATAAGATTGTACATAGCTTATAGTTATATATTAGATGTAGATGAACTATCATCTGCTCGGAAGAGAGACATCATGCAGTCGTTATCATTCCAAACTATGTATTCACGAGAATGGAACATAGAAAGTGCTTCTAATAAGACCTGCGAATGGTTTCTATGGCATCCTACCTTTTTGACATGGATAGATCCTGAAAAATACTCTCAGACCCATGGTATTTTGTGGATTCGAGGAAAACCCGGTGCTGGCAAGTCAACGTTAATGAAGTTCATCGCTACAGAAGCATCAGAGAATGATCTTGCAGTCATCTCGTTCTTCTTTAACGCGAGAGGAGGCGAGTTAGAATACTCGTTAGAAGGAATGTACCGATCTTTATTATATCAGTTGTTAGATAAGGTGCCAGATCTTCAGTTGCTTGACCATCCGCATCTCCGTCTTTTGGCTTCCGGCAGCCCTTTCGACTGGAACATTGGTATTCTTCAGGAACTTTTTTCCCATGCAATAGCTGGGCTCGGTTATCAGGAAGTCATATGCTTCGTTGATGCCCTTGATGAGTGCGATGTGTCTCAAGTACAGCGAATGATCACGCACTTCGAAAGTCTGGGAAGTCTTGCATTGGAGAAGAATTTGAAACTTCTCATATGCTTTTCAAGCCGCCACTATCCAGCAATATTAATCAGAACCGGCCTGATATTAGTATTGGAGGACCAGAATGGCCATAGCCAAGATCTCGAGGCCTATGTAAACCATGAGCTTGAGATTAATGATGAGGAGCATGCGCTAGATATTAAATATATGCTCCTCCAGAAGGCAGCTGGCGTTTTTTTATGGGTTGTTCTCGTCGTTCGGATTTTGAACGAGGACTGCTTAGGGGGTCGTATGTTCGGATTGAAAGCCAGACTGAATGAGATTCCTTCCGAACTTTATGACCTGTTTAGAAACATCTTGAAGAAAGATGGGAAAAACGGGGCAGACCTCTTGCTCTCCATACAATGGATACTTTACGCCAAAGAACCCTTAGACCCCGCACTGTATTACTCTGCAATGGCTGTTGGGCTCAACCCGGGGGAGGATTCTATGGCTGAACAGAACCCTTGGAAAGTCTCGGCGAACAAGATCGATCGATTCGTTTCAAGCTCCTCTAAGGGACTTGCTGAGGTTACCAAGTCCCCTTACCCTAGAGTGCAGTTTATTCACGAATCGGTACGAGATTTCCTTATCAAGGATGGTGGCATTTGTGAGCTGTGGCCCCGTCTTCAAACTGATTTCGAGAACCAGAGTCATGACAGATTAAAAGACTGTTGCTACAAGTTTATCAAAGCGCAATCGTCCAATATAGAGGAGCTTGAACTCGAATTGAAGACTGAACTCGAAATGGAGACTGAGCTCAATACGGAACTTTATACTGGCAAATTCTACTCGGACCAAGATATGAATTATCCCCCCAAATACGCCTTTCTTGCGTATGCCACGAACAATGTTTTATATCATGCCGATTTAGCAGCGGCGAGCGTGCCGCAGCAGGACTTCCTCGAGAAATTTGACCTTCGGACATGGATTAGGCTGGGTAACAAATTGCTATACCCGAGGGGAGGCTATGATTACACGCTGTCCGCAAACATAATATACGTACTTGCTGACCAAGGTTATGCTCGGCTTATAGACAATGTTGTTGCTATCGATGGCTCCTCGGTACATGTCTATGGAGAGACGTATAAATATCCTCTGTTTGCTGCTCTACGAAGTCGCCACGATGGAGTGGTCGACGCAATTCTGCGAGGCGCAAAGTCTCGAGTGGATTGTAACGATACCGTTCCGCAGCTTCCGTCTAATTGCGAAACTCTTATTGTTGGTAATCACACACCTTTGACTTTGGCCATTCAATGCGAACATATGGAGGTGATTCATCTATTGCTTAATCAAGGTCTCCTACTCAACACCGCAAAACCTGATGGTCAGACTCCATTGATGTATGCTGCGATGATGGAATTGCCCCAGATATCACAACTGCTAGTTGACAAGGGTGCGGATGTTGACGCAAAAGACAACAACGGCGAAACAGCTTTGTTCACCGCAGTTAGAGGAACATTGATAGAGACAGTACAAATACTGCTCGATGGAGGCGCTGATATCAACTTAAAAAACAAACGTGGTAAAACAGCTCTATCTGCTGAGGTTACATGGATGATGTCACTGGAGACTATGCAGCTATTGCTTGACAGAGGCGCTAATATTCATTTAAAAGACAAAGACGGTGAAACAGCTCTGTTTAATGCGGCCAGACTTGGATCTTTAGAGGTTCTACAGATGCTGCTTGATCGAGGCGCCAATATTCACTCAAAGAACGGAGACGGCGAAACAGCTCTGTTTACTGCGGCCAGACGCGGATCTTTAGAAATTATTGAGTTGTTACTGAACAGGGGGGCTAAAATTAACTCAAAAAACAAATACGGCAAAACAGCTCTGTTTGACGTGACCGGAAACAGAACCTCAAAGGTTCCACAGCTGCTGCTTGATCGAGGCGCCAATATTCACTTAAAGAACGGAGACGGCGAAACAGCTCTGTTTACTGCGGCCAGACGTGGATCTTTAGAGGTTCTACAGATGCTGCTTGATCGAGGCGCCAATATTCACTCAAAGAACGGAGACGGCGAAACAGCTCTGTTTACTGCGACCATACGCGGATCTTTAAAAATTATTGAGTTGTTACTGAACAGGGGGGCTAAAATTAACTCAAAAGATAAATACGGCGAAACAGCTCTGTTTACTGCGGCCAGACGCGGATCTTTAGAAATTATTGAGTTGTTACTGAACAGGGGGGCTAAAATCAACTCAAAAGACAAATACGGCGAAACAGCTCTGTTTGACATGGTCATATACCAATCTCTAGGAGTCATTGAGCTACTACTCAACAGAGGGTCCAACGTTAATTCGACATCTAACTTATCAGACACGCCATTGATATACGCTATTTCCTATCATCGCACAGAAGTGATCCGGCTGCTTCTAGCTAGAGGTGCTTTTGTTAACGTATTCGATAGAAATGGCATAACACCGCTGCAGTTGGCTGTTGAAAAAGGTTACGATGAGGTGGCGGAAATGCTTTTAGCCCAGGGCGCCGATCCCAACGTACTCAGAAACGATGGTGTGACACCGTTGAGGTTGGCTATTAGAGAGGGGCGAAAACAAACAACGCAGCGTATACGGGTTTTTCACTACAGTCCCATAATTATATGAAAGCTCTATTGGTAATGAAAGCCCAGCTTGCTGGTAGCTTAGGAACGAGAGGCTTGAGCCAGGCCTTGATTTTCGTACCTTGTGTGTCTATCCGAAAGTTTGACTGATACTTTCTACGATGGGTAGCGAGGAGGAACTAGGGCTAGTCCTCAATAAGGTATTGGCAGGCGAAATGCTCGGTAGCTGACAACCTTGATGTATATGATGTACTTTTTGGAGAACCTATGGAGTGATCTTATTAACTAAAGTATGTAAACAAATAAAGATGGTCATTTCGCGCAAGAGGTTTTTATCAATACACATCTTGCTTATGCTGATTTCCCTCAGACGTGACGGCATAACTGTCCCATTGCCCGTGATTGATAATAATATTAACGAAACACAACGCTATACCGGGGATCCCGTAGACCACACGAGCTCGTCTTTGGGCGACGTTTGAACACTGTGTCGACGTAGAAAATGCCAAGCAACTACCGTCAATAAAGTCGTTGGTATAGCGAATGCCCAATACAACCAGAATTTATCGGAAATGGCCCACCCCGAGCCAGAGCTAAAATCGAAGAATGGCATGCTGAAAATGGCAGAGACGAACGTTGGGGGTAGGAATGTTAGTGTGACGAAGGCGATTGATTTCATGGTGACACTGTCTGATTGAGTAGCAAGCCCGATCTTGACGGACGTGCCTGCATCGTGCTGGGCGACTGTGTTAAAAGCGAGCTGAATCTCATTGAGCATCCGTTTCTCATTGGACACAGAGCGGCACCGCAAGCTACTGATGAAGCTCTCGTAGAACTGTAGCTCGGAATGAACCTCTTGTGAGCTATATTCATTCTCTTGTGAGTTGTCTTCATTCTTTAGTGATCGTATTAGATCTTCGTGCCGAGCCAGCATGCGTTTAATAGTCTGTGTGGCTACGTCGAGAGTTTCAGAAACGTGAATAGCATGTCGAGCAATGTCGTGTAGGTGTCTGTAGTCGGGGTCCGGTCTCCCTTTGGGGATAATCTGTTTCTCGACAGCCCTGACCTGGTCACGAATGGCCCAGACAGCAGACTCTTGGATTCGCGCCACCTCGCTTAATAGATGAGGATAAAACCAGAATGGGTGTCTTAGACTATCCTGATCGGGAGTTACGAGTAGTTCCATGAAGCGCGATGCGACGACGGGGGGAGTATCGAATGCGAGCACAATGGTCTGATGAGTTGACCTGTCCCATCTTAGGAATACATTAAGCTTATACCAGCGATACTGAGCTCCCTGTTCGAGTTGTTTAATCTCGAAATATGCCCATGTATCTAGAATCCAGGTTCAGTATCATGATGCCACAATTCAATGTGCGGATTTCCTGGGCGTGGACATACCTATGTGAGTTGTCGCAACTCGACAACCAAAATATCCGTTCGATTTCCGGCTAGAATCTGACCACCAAGCCCTCGGCATCTGGAACTGATCAAGAAAATATGCCCTACATGACTCGCATTTACGAATCGTATTGGCACTCGTGAAGCTTCATCAAGACTGTCAGTGGGCTATGTCGCCTCGACTCTGAAGTTAGTATGACTGACATGACGCTGATTACTGCCTCGGCAGGTATTAGGTTTTTTTCCTCATTTGTATAGGTCGCTAAAGTCTCATGGGAGTCGCGTTGTCTGTGATGCCAGCCTTGAGCTATCTACTTTGTTGATGAGTAATCACAACCAGAACTGTCAGCGGTGCTCACCAGTATCCCACTCCGATACTTTTAGAACCCCGCAATTTTGTCGGCATCCTTTAGACATTCTGACAAACGATGGGCAAGGTAGGCTATCTGAAAAGTTTCGACTTGGAATTGAAAAGTCCTACACAGTACAGTTTGTGGCCTCTAAGGCCGTATTTATGGACGACTCATCAGAGCTGGTGCGCAGATACCCTAGTTTGGCGATATGCAGAGCTCGCAGTGCCTTGAACCTTTTGGGGTAGTACGTGGCAGTGAAATATTGGAGTTGATGACAATGGTGTGCTCATGGGACCACAAGTGCTCTTTATAATATGGATTCATTTTTGTTGCCCGAATAATGGCCTACAAGTCTTAATGAAGCCAAAAAGACGTAGCAAAATCTGTGAATATTGCCTAGACGTGAAGGTTAGGCTTTAAGGGTTATTTTTATACAACACACTATGTTTCAACAGGGATCAAGCAAGTTTTAAAACTTGCGAAATTGCCTGTCATTCACCAAATCGATGGTGGGTCTAGTAAAATCTATGCTCGATTTAGTAGAATACGGGGCAATTAACTAGTGTACTTGAATATGGGGCGGGTAACTAAGTATGTCCAGTATCGTTGGCATCGCCGTCAGATACTTGCACAGCCCTCTGTTCATGACGGGCACTCGGCAAGGCAGTTCTCGCATGGGACAGAGTTCTGTAATGGGCTGTGTTAGATGGACTGACGAAGTTCTATCTATGAGGGGTAGCTATACAGCACTGCCCGTCGTATGTTTCCCTGAAGCTTATAGTGAATTTGAAGGTACCTAAGTTATATCTCCTGCAGCACCAGACAGTGCCTAGCAATATACGCATGTAGATCGACGCGTTAGACAAATAGAGGCGAGAGAGGTTCATATTAACACTAAGACTGAATTATCTATATTACTGAGTAAAGCTGCTAGTCAGTTAAACGCTTAAGACTCTAGCTTTACTCGCTGAAATGAACGACGGTCGGCGCATGGGTACTATTACCGTACACATCGCCTCCATATGTCAAGTATCCTTGGACTTCCGGGATCCCGACTTTTACAATATCCTTGGTATCACCAAAGATAAAGGGCGTCTGCATGCCTAGTACCATGTGCTGCAAGATATGGCAATGCGCCATCCAAACGCCCGCGGCCTCGACTCTTACTCGCCAAGCACGCCACCCGCGGATCTCATTCGCGGCCGTCGTCGCGTTGTACCTAAAAAGCATTGTGGTATCTCGCTGAACGGGAGTTGTGCCTTTTAGCTTCGCCTCTGCAACACTAGGGTCATATTTGCCTTCTCCAGCCCCGGCATCGTAATAGTGCTTCCCGTGCATGTGCCAGGGATGGGTGTCTAAGGCGCCACTCGGGGAACCATCAAGGGTAATTCCCCCGATATTCTGAAACACGATCTCGAGAACCTCGCCCAGCTTCGCGGGGTACGTCTTCGTCTTGGGATCAAGACCGCCGTTGGCGACCGCGCCTGCGTAATCTGGAAGATAGGCAGTCTGGTTTTGGTAGAGAGCTACAAGGTATGGCTTGTAGGGTGTGGTGACGTTTAACGGATCAGATCCATCCTCGGTCCATGCGACACCATTATCTTCCCAGAGGTAGAACTTGTCGACGACTTGTTGGACGTTGATGATGATGCGACGAGTGACCTCCGCGGCTGTTGGAAAGTCGTTCGGTTCTAGGGGTTGTAGCTTGTAGTCGAGATAACCGTTGACAGTAGGCGGGAGAGTAATAGGCTTGGTCGACGGGTTGGCGTTGGTGGGCACATGGGCCTTTGAGCCCGTGATGGCGGGGCTGCATTTGCTTCCGTCATATCTGATGATCGCGTAGTTGGTGACTACCGAATCCCGGTCTCGGCTCTCGAGCTGCATATAGTAGTCTAGCTTGCCGAGAGTCTTGAGCTGGGCACAGGTCTTTGTTGTCAGGAGCGTGCTGAATCTCTGACCGGCTCCCATCTGTAAGAGGTCTACGGGATACTGCTTCGTGTAATGTCCATCCGCCTCGATGACTTGGAGATTAGTATGGTTCTCAAATCCGAACGACGCGTATGACAGAGCAGTGCCCGCCACGAAACGGAATCGGTACGTCTTCTGGGGCTCGACATCGATGATGCTCAATGCTGCCGTGGATGGATCGACGATGCCATAGCTGGAGATGCCCTTGCCGTTGATCAGCCAGCTTTGAGGCTCGCCGGTCCAGATTAGTGGTGTAGCTTCTAGACCCTCTTCAGCCTCCGTATCCGTCTTATTGAAAAGTTCCTGAAGAAAAATGACGCGCTCGTCGTCGTATTTGTAGGGGGGCGGATCGGCGCTCTCCACGATCAATGGTCCGGTCGCTGTGGAGGCCTGGAACCCTACATGGGCATGGTAGAAGTAGGTGCCGGCGGTTCCGTTCGCCGTCTTCAACTCGTAGTCGAAGAAGTGATGCGGTGGGATAGGCCATTGACTTGCGAGAGGTGTGCCATCTGAAAACGGATAAGCATATTGGGTCAATCCGTGCCAGTGCTATAAATCAAGTTAGTTCTTATACACTATGGGCAATGTATTGAATCAACTTACCATCGTAACGTTGGCATCGTTCATGTCATTGTGCACCCGGATCCATATGACCTTGTTTTCCGGAATCCTCAACTCGGGTGCTGGCGTTGAGTTGTTGACCAGAGTGCTGTACCGCTCGATGCCGGCGACACTGATATTCTGTCTGGTCACGCTGAGCACTGAGGCAGATCAGTTAGCTTCACTTCGTTCATGATGTGTAAGGGTTTTAGAAACGTTTAGACAGTCTTGACAGCTTGAACTTTAAAAGTTGCTAAACAAGAAGGAAATAGTTCTGATATCTACTCACCGATGTCAGGTGTGAAACTGCTATCATGAACATAGGCCTTCATGGCAGTGATGCCGGCGACCAGGGTCGACATCACCGCCGCAAGTCTCGGAAAAGAAGGCATTGTCGCGACCGGTTTCTTGTCCAGTTTGAGGTATGATCAGAGTACATCCTAAAATTCGAACTCATACCACTACAGGACATTTATACATAATCTCCCCGTACAAGCTTTTCAGCTTACCCCCCTGGGTCTCGGAGGATGATGCTCTCGGAAACGAGAATCTGCTTCAATTTCTGTGGTCATCTCGGTATGAGGATTAACGATGAGCATTAGCGTTGCAGGACGCCGTGTAGAACATCTCCGGCTCATCCCTCGATTGGAGTCGCGCTTGTCGCGTAGAGTTTCTTTTCCGACGTTCTCCATTTGTCCGAGGTCTGACGATATCCATCTTGCATTAGACAAGGGATAGCGGCCCCGAGAAAGCCGTTCGCTGGTACAAGGCGCCCCTATTGTTCGATCGCGGACCGCCGAACAGTAATGCAGCCGCCCGTCTCTGCTTCGGATCGGGTTCTGCTTGTGGAATCCAATCAAAAGTTCCCAACATAGCAAGGGTATTATGTCCACTAACTAACCCTGGTTTGATTCTTAGCTAAGCTAATCGGCGTTAACAGATATTGGTCTTGTAGTTTGCTCCGCTCGGAAACCGAGATTGAAGTTTGGCTCTTATTCAGCAACTTATTAACATCGTATAGACTTATATCCGCCAGGATTTATCTAGCGGCCAATTTAGTGCATCCTCGATTGTAATCAAGGAAAACTTGATCTGTCGCCACAACTAGCTAGTGGAATATGTGTCTAAAATGAGCATCGAGGTTCGTACGACAGCCCTTCTCAGACGCCACCACCGCAATGTCTTAGAGTTCGCAGAAGCAAATCACTTTTATATTGTGGTCACATGCAGTTCCCACTTCTTGCTTATTCCCACGGATGAGAGCACAGTGCCAGTAAATACGGTTTGTAGTATGTAAATCTCAGGGGCAGCATGTTGCACATCGCTATCAGACTTCTTTTGACCATATATGATCTGAGCCCTATTCTCTAGGTCCAATGTCAACATGTAAAAGCGGTCAATTCTTTTCAATGTTATCACCTGGTGGCTGGTCTCCTCCCCTTTTGCCTTTTGTAGCAATATTCTTTAATACTGTCCTATGAGCCACACCAGTGCTCATCACTCAACTCACATGGCCCTCTATAATCGGGTATCACGGTGAAGTTGTGTCACATGGACCCAAGAAAGGGCTAGGAATCTAAGGAAGCGTGTTCGAATTGGAATAATCTACGAGGGCGTCAAGGAAGCCCTATAAGTCCTGTCCTTCCCTTCAGCCCTAGTTTCATATCTGCAAAGGCCGCTTTTGCTCGCTTGATCCTGCCTGTCTCGCTCCGTATTCTGCCGGTCTTATAATTGTTTACATGATATCGGCGATTTTCGACCCGTGGTCTCCGATATGCAATGCAGTGCCAGTACCTTGGGTCAGCCCGTTTGACAGGGACTGAGATTACAACCGAAACCCTTTGACCCACAACTGTAATTTCACGTACATAGATATGGAGGTTAAACACATCTCTTAGCTACCTGTGAATGCCTAATCGAATGAGACGGGCTATACGGGAGTGAGCGTGAGTAAGGAGTGAAAGCGAGGCTTTCTCATATATAGACCTTAGGTGGTCGCTTAGCTGAAGAGGTGGACTAGAACTCTATGGCCCTTTTGGAATTATAGGGAATTGTTGAAATCTAAACACTCTTCCAAGCCCTTTGTCCCGAGACCTTGTTACAAGTTGGTATGCCTACTCTCGCGCGCAGTGATGGTCTCTGAGAACATCGTCGAATAGTTAAGAATATGTATTCAGTAATTATAAGAGGCTGGTAATAATTCTAATGCATACGTTATTAAGATTTCCTAGGAGATGTCGAAAGTCAGAATACGCCTAAAGGTTGTTTGCTAATTGCCGAATATTTTATCGATTAATATAAGAGTAAGTGTGTCCGTGTTGAGGGTTTCCATTACAAAACCAGATTTACTTCAAGAAGCCGTAGCCCTAGACTTTGAACTATTACAAATGCATCCGTCACTACGGCTCGCGCCTCGGTTTATAGGCAGAGGGCTCACCGAAGTTTTCAATCAACTTCGTCTTGATTATCTAGACTTACCTCAGCCTGTCAGATCACATTACCTAGGGTTGATTGAGATAGTTCATGAGTCGTGGGTCACATTGTTCAGCCACCCACAGTTTAGTGGATGAGGAGGCATGATCCCGGAACGAGGTGTCCGGGAGCCAAGCCGGAACCCCATACTATGTACCGTATTCTGCAAAGTCCACCTATCGTAAATAAAACAAACCCAAACTAACAAGATCTAGTGACATCATTAATTTAGAAAGGTTGGTGACGCTACGGAGCCTGACACAAGTTATGATAAATATTTGGATGGTCTAGGATCCAAGTTTTTAACGTGGCGCTGTGATGAGAACCCCTTATATATATTTTGGGGTGGCCCCTCCCGGCTCTCCGAATACTCGGAGCGGTAATCCTCCGTTACCAGATAGTATCGCGGAGTTCTGTATCTCAAATATGAAAAGCTCTCTTGAGCTGAAGACTAGCATAGTTAACTTTAAACAAAAGAAGTACGAAAGTGAATCAACGGACCGGATAACCGAATAACTATGTCATCCTTCTCCGAGTTAGTGCCAGAAAACCGATAGTTATGTGTCTTTGTTATCGACTTATGAGTAAAGGCGTGAAAACAGCTTTCTGGATACAGGAGAGGTTTTGAGTTAAAAGTCAGGTATGTTCTTGATTGACTGAGTGTCAATCCTTCTCTCCTTGACCGTGAGCTTTAACGCATCAAATCTCAATCGGCGCCATGCACTTCCCCCTATCGGTCTGGGCATTAGCCCTAACAACCAATGCCCATTGCATCTTTCAAGTAAGCACCTGTTGACATCAAGGTGCCTTCTCTCAGTCCTAACTAAGTTGATTGACCATAACATCAGAAAGTTACCGTCAATGGAGCCGACCAAGGTCTACTGACCGGTCTTCGAGCGCCGAGTAACAACAACCCAGTGCAAGATGCCACAAGCAGTTCCATCACTTGCGGTGCAGCAGGATCTACATCCAACACTGTTATCAATGTCAAGGCAGGCGATGAGATAGGAGCATGGTATCAACACATCATTGGCGGTGCCCAGGGGTCCAACGATGCGGACAACCCCATTGCGAGCTCCCACAAAGGTCCTATTACGGCGTATCTTGCGTCCGTGAGCAATGCTGCGACAGCAACTGCGGCATCTGCCAACTGGTTCAAGATATACGAAGACACTTTTAACCCATCCAGCAAGGTTTGGGGCGTAGACAATATGATATCCGCCAACGGATGGGTCAAATTCAAGCTGCCGACATGTATTGCCAATGGCGATTACCTACTACGAGTCGAGACTCTAGCACTCCACTCGGCATATTCTCAAGGCGGTGCACAGTTCTATACCTCGTGCGCACAGCTCAGGGTCTCTGGAGGAGGCTCAACCAAACCAAGTTCGACCGTACGATTCCCTGGTTACTACTCGCCTACTGGCCCCGATATCATGATCAACATCTACGGTTCTTCGGGACAACCAGACAACAACGGTAAAGCATATCCCGCTCACGGTCCGGCCAAGTTCACTTGCTAGGTATGTTAGAGGAGATTCTACTATCGCTAGCACCCAAGGTTGAGAACCTAGGCCAGATGTTATTAAGTATATATTTATCAGAATGTTAGCGTCATAGCGCATCTTTTCAGAATACAAGGTATATAGTACATATGTCAACCACATAAACAAGTTCACCACCGCCCAGAGACCAAGGGGTATCAGACTCCATGTCTTTGCAGAAAATCAAACATCATCTGGAAGGCCTTTGGGGCGACCTTGTGAAGATTCAGATTGTGGCTAAAGCTTAAGATTAGCATTGGATCGTAGGAGAGTTTGCTTAAGGATGGCATACCCAGCTGGAAGATCATCAACAGCTTCGACAGCTTTAGCACCAGTGAATAGTGCTTTAGTATCCTCAAGCAAGCCAACGCAATCCCCACCGCAGGCCGAAACATCATACTGCCCTTGTAAGAGATAGACGGATCCCGTGATAGCTTTATAATCAATAGTGGTGCTTAACAAAGTCGGCAGCTCTGCCAAAGCAAACGGTTCGCTGCCTACGTTGTATGACCACTCCGCGACGCGACGCTCGAAGTAGGGGTTGGCATAATACACGTAGGTCTCTGCATAGAGATCAGAAGAGGTTAGATATCCGGAGTCCAGCGCGCCCCAGCGCACAGGGTTTTGCATTTGAGCCACACGGAACCCGGCGCCTGCAACGAACGGTCCAAAGTAGCTGAAATTGCCGCTGAAACCAGTGAGGATGATGGCGTCGACTTTGCTCTGACTCGCTGATGCGACTGTGATGTAAGAGCCGTAGCTGTGGCCTACGAGTCCGACTTTCGTGGCGTTCATAGTGGTGTGAGCGTAGTCGACGAGGGAATTCAGCACGGCCGTCTCTACTTGAAACTGGGCATCATTGAGTGCATTGACCCTTGTTAGTCACATGTATGTTAGAAATGGTATAAATCTGAGATTTTTTGGAAGACTCGGCTGTTTATTTCCTACTTACTTGGACGACGAGCCGACGCCGATGCGGTCATAGCTAATAACCGAGTAACCTGCGGCTACAGCAGCGTCGACAAAACTGTATTCTTGAGAGTTCTCGAGTGTAGGACGCCAGTATCTGGCCACCAAAAGTTAACAGACATTATCATCAAATTCTTTTCAGCAAGTACTTACAGCTTAGACTCGATAATGCCGTGTGTCAGAATGAGTGTTGGACCCCCGGTACCACACACAGTAGCCCCTATCTGATACGTGCTTTCAACAGCATTGGACGTGATACCAGAGATAGGTAAGGGATCAACTGATGTCGCTGAGTCTCTTCGTGTTAAGTTGAAAGTGAGGGATGCAGCATCCCAGTCGTCCGTCACTGTCGTGTTGATGATGAAGCGAGGTACCGATATGCTGATGGGAATCTGCAGCTCACGACAGGCTGAGCTGTTTGGGTATGGGAGCGCAGAAGCGCCTGTAAATAAGATAGTGGCTAGAAGTTGGGCGTACATATTGGACTATCTTCAATCAGAATCGTACGCTCACGTTGCCTGGAATAGCGATTTGTGATTTACAAGAACCGGTCTCCTGGCTCTTTATATAATACGATTTCATTGTCAGACGAGTCTTATTAATTTCACTATCTAAACTCTACGATGATATGAGGACTTCATTCGTATTCATCAGCATTTTTATCACAGAGGAAGATCGTCGACTAGGTATTGAGGTCGAGCTAAGGCACGTTTTAGGGTCCATTTTCCTAATTGGGACGTTTTCCATAATTGCTGGCCAATTGATTCCTGGTATTGCAATAATCAGCAGCCGGGAATATTAGTCTTGTAACTACGAAGCATGCCTTCGTTACAGGATTATGTGAGGAAGAATGTCAGCTTTATTATAGTAGGGCTTCAGCTATACCCCTAATCAGTCGAAATAGAGTAAGACTGGATCAATTTGTGTAATAATTCTACCTGGAAAAGGCAAGCCCATAATTCAATAACCATAAACACCAGTGCATTACTTCGTACAGACTAGTACGCTTGGTCTCATTAAGATGGCATACATGTACGGCAAGGATTTTGGCCTGCGATGTGTAGATAGTGAAAAAGAAAGCCCATAGGAGGCTTATGGCAGGGTAGGATAATCTTTAACCCTTGCCGCTAATTCACTTGGAAGCGGAACCATTGAACATCAAGACCCTATGGGACTTGCTCTCCATATGTGAGAACCCGAATTTGTTGGAAATTGTAAAATTAATCATAATGAGAATAGTCAGCAGTATACACCAGGAACATGCGTAATTCTTCAGGATGAGTTGTTCGGAGTCCTATAGCCACCAGAGCCACACCAGCCACAAGCGCCAAGCTAACTTAGATAACGAAAATGTTCAATGCGGGGTTCAATTTTTTCCTCAACCGTGTCTCACGATGATACAAGTTTAAAATGATACGAATAGACTGGACGGTACGGTAATTGTTACTTTTGTTTGTGATTAGTAGTAATTTACCCGTGTTATATCACAATAGTAGAAACATCCCAGAACAATTTCCTGGGTGGAGTTTGTGTATAAGCCGTAGTTAGTGTACCTACTACTCTGTAGAGATATGCCCAGCATCATAGCTTGATTGTGGCTATAGCTTCAGGTGCTCGTCAGCAGTAAGCAACCAACACTCTACATTCAACAGAGACTAGAATCAGACCACTGTTAATAGATCCAAAATCCGACCTTTGTCTATCACGATTAAGCAACTCTGTGCAAGAAGATGCGTCTCCTTAATGTGAAGACCCTCAAGCTCGAGGACTTCTTGTCAATCAAGAAGCGCCCAAAGTATGCCATCTTATCTCATACGTGGCTCGAAGAAGAGGTGCTTTTCCATCATATCAACAACCTTGAGCGCCCGGCCTTGGATGAGCTTAAAGGATTTGCAAAGGTTAAAGACAGTTGCGCCCGAGCTCAGGCCGATGGGTATGACTACATCTGGATCGATACATGCTGCATCGATAAGTCAAGTAGCGCGGAACTCTCTGAGGCTATCAACTCGATGTTCACCTGGTATCGACAGTCAGCTATTTGCTACGGGTTCCTTGCTGATGTGAAGGGGAATGACACAAAATCGTTGTACAAGAGCAGATGGTTTAAACGTGGATGGACATTACAGGAATTGATTGCGCCAGACAACTTTATATTCGGTAAGTGTTATCGCCTTCACCTTCAAGTATTAAGTTTGCTATCAATACCATTTGAGCTCACAATTTGCGTAGTAAGTGTAACCCTGTTTAAAGAAATGGGCCACGCCGTGACGAATTTCGAGGCTCTGGAGGCCGCGCCCAAGAGCAAAAACGTTGACAGATCGCAGTACGACATGAAGTGGCAAGAACTAGGTCGGCGTGAGCGAATGGCCAACTTAGTGAGTAACATAACCGGCATTGACGAAAACATATTATCACGAAACCTAAAGACCAATCACGCGCACGACATTCAACCTAGAAACTCACTCTGTGCCGTCTGTGGGTTGCCAGAGTCAATTGACGAGATCCTCCGAAATATTTCCGTTGCGTCCAAGATGTCCTGGAGCGCCAAACGAGAGACAACTCGAGGCGAAGACCGCTCATATAGTCTTTTGGGTCTATTTGGTGTCAACATGCCGCTGTTATATGGCGAAGGCGAGGCTGCAGCTTGGAAGAGGCTTCTGGATGAGGTTATTAAGAAAAGCAATGACCAGTCGGTTTTCGCTTTTGACTACTCTGCTGAAGCAGGCTACGAATATACGAGTACTGGGATGTCCGTAGTTCCATCTGGAGGCGGAATTTAGTAAGTTTAGCTAAAACTCTTCCTTTGCCAGCGAAAACATCTCAACGGTCTCTATTTCTCGGAAACACTCGTTATTGACCTGGATATCATAGTGCCCAGAATGCTAGGCGATACACGAAGAACATTCAGCTTCCCAGTAGTAGGCCATCTAGAACTATGGGGTTTATTGCTGGCGATCTTGTACTAGAGATTTGGCTTTGTCCTCTAATTCCCAAAGATCCAAGTAAGTGGACTGTAAGAAAGACCTACAGAGATACTTTTGCCGGGCTTCTCGAGTGCAAAGTAATCGGCGATTCTCTCGCTTGGCCAGTCATCCTTGTCAAGCCCATTGCAGGCAGTGACAACAAGTTTATTCGCATGCCGAGCAATCTGTTGAAAGTCGACATGCAAGGACCTCCAACATTTAAGGCTTGCAGAGAGCCAAAAAGGGGTGAGACCATCAGACTGGGTGGAATAGCGGACGATTGTGAGTTTGGTCATACTTTATATAACCCCAACGCATGATTTTTTAATTTAATGATTCAAGGCACATACGACATCACGAAGGCAAAATTACGACGAATTACCATCGTCGATCATGAACCAGAAGGACACTCAGTGAATACTATCAACCATATCACGAAACCACTTCAAATATTGCCAATTAATCAGCCTGACTCATTTCACTACAAGCTCGATTCAAGCTATCCAGAATCGCAAAACGGCAATATCAGCACTATTCCAGTCTTTTGGGGACAAGATTTTATGGGCATGGCCAGTGAGTATTCTGCCGCGAGTCATGTATTCCTATTTCCCCTGTTAACTAGGGCTGGGAATTTTATGTTTTGCCTACTTACGCAAAATGGCAGTCTTCAGCAACAATAACCGGTTTCCGTTTGTAGTAGCATGGGGCCCAGGACCATCCCAGGACGAGCGGCCCTGGTGCAAACTATTCACTTTGAGTAAAGCCGACCCTTCTAAGTACGAAAGTCAAAAGCATTATTTGGCCCGTGCGATTAGACACAGCGCTTGGGAACAGCAAGAACACAAGAGCCTACGGTTAGAGGACTTTAAGATAAACTACAAGACAGTTCACGACAAGGACGCAGTTGCTTTTGGTGATGTATATGTTACTATTGGGATTCAAGATGTCAAAGTCCTGGATCGTGAGATATGGCAGCTTCAGATCGATGTCAAGCCACTTGCGCGAGATCGACAATCGGAAAAGGTCACCAAAGAGAGAAGCGACGGTGCTAGGAGCGATACTACACGGGAATCAAGCAGAGCAGGCTCTGAAAGACAGAAAAAGGAAGGGAATCTGCGTACAAATTCTCAGAACTAGTTGAAGGTCACAATATACTAGTCGGGTGACTCATAATAGTGACGGTTATGTTTAAGAAATAGTCTTAGTTTCTTTTTCAACTGTATCTACCCAGTGAATCAAGGCTTTAGTAGCTAAACCAACCGTCAAGGCAATAGCCCCACTAGCAATTTCTATGAGAACGCAATAAATTAAATATCTGCATTTACTTTCGTTTGACTGATATTTTTCCCCATCTTGTATTTATGTTGACATAGATGGAAAGTGGTTGTTTTGCCGTTGTTCTTTTATGGGCAGTATGCTATCAAGAGCTATATCCGGGATGCTAACAGCTGGCTATGGTATTCCTAAGCTGTGGGAGTGATCGACGGAAGTAAGTCGGAGGGTCGGAAATGGGGCTTGATCTTACAGTAGAGGCTGGCAATTGTCTTATGCAGCTAGCTGTGTTGTGTACAGATATGGCGTTTTGGAGCATAGCACTGCCATCAACATAGCCTCCTTAGAGGTAGCATTAACGGCGTAGCCATCACCTTTTAAATGCGCTGGCATATTAGCACCGGCTCAATGATTGCATTTCTCCTTCCTATTGCCGCGCAAAATTACTAGTTATCAAATATGAAATCAGTTTATTTTTTGACGGTTCATTCGCTCTTATGCTTGCTGTCACTTGCGTTGCTCTTTACGATGTCTGGCATATCAACCAGCTATTCATCAGAGATCTCTCAAACAAACTTTAGGTCTCACAGATCCAGACAGGGCACCAAGATCGAACTTAATTCCAATGGTAGAGCTTCTGTTGTTTATAACCACAAATCTCGGGGCTACGACAAGTATTTACCTTCACCCGACTACAGGACCCCAAGCCCTGTCAGATTTCCCCATGTCCAGAAACTCAAGAATGACCAGAACATTTGCGGCACCGCGGCCCCACATGCCAATGATGTCGACTGTAAGGATGAGAATGAAAGCAATATATCGGTCCCACAACTGCAGCTTTCGTTGCAGCCCGTCAAGGAGACAGGCGCAGAGTCTAGCATCCGATCACAAGTACAAGTGCTAGCCGACTCTAGTCCGGATTTCATCGGCGTTTCTTCGCAGATAATCGCCAAGGGCCTCACTGTCCCGATTTACGTCCTCACACCCGTGATCAAGCTACCTAAACTGCTGAATAATCCCGAGGACAACGTTAGCACTGACGAGGTGAGCATAGATATGTCCCACCTCGAAGCAAACAAGGTCTACAATATTTCCTATGTATCTCAGGGTCTGCCCCAGGCTTGGCCGGTCTATCAAGAAGACGCAGGGGGATACGGATCCACAACGTCGCCGGACCGGGGAACCACTTCCAGCATAGCGCAGCCGGACAACCCAACTGCGGCAAGGATACCACCTGTACCGTTACCGCGAAATAAAAGGCCGTGTTACTACCTCCTTGGCGGCCTGAGCACCGGCATCGCGTCGAGCTTCGCCCTCGCATTGTGGTGGGCGCGCAGCCAGGGTGATCTGTCTGCGGGATTTACTCTTGGGAGCTATGTTGTGGGCGTAGATGCCTTGGTGGTGGCTGCAGCAGGGGTATTCCACGCACCGAGCTGCAGATGTTGGACAACTTCGGCCAAGTCTGAGGATTAAGCAGGTGATTTCGGCGTGTGACGTCCCAGTAAAGGTGGTGCTTGTCAAAGCAACGCACGATTAGGGCTGCGAGCAGTCCGATCGATCCGTTTATGTAGAAGCGTTGTGACAGTTCTCTTGTCCACAACTGCCGGCCCTTCTAGACAATCTGGGGATCGGATCATGATATACGTACTTTTCAGTCGCGCTATTCCCAAACCTGTTGACACATGGGGAAATAGCGTCTGTCAAACGAGCGCTGGGTTACTTTACTATGTTGAATCCTCCGAGGAGTGCTTACATAATGGAAGATTCTATACTTCCTCGTCAGTTGTTTGATGTGATAGAATCGCGTTTCATTAGATGTATGTATGAAGATCTCACGTGCCAACCATTTTTGGCGGCAAGAGCGTTTGAAGAGACAACCGCCAAAACTAGCGCCTCTTTCTTGTCCGAGCAGTCCTTAGCAAGCCTGCAGGATAGGCTCTGCAGCGATCAAGGATGAATGTTGGTGTTCTAGCAGCAATGGAGGTCGTTGACAAGGCATTTACTGTGAGGGGTAATCTTAGTTTATTTACCTCCCCTATTCGAGAAGTGAGGGTAACTGAATGCTTCCTGTTTCTCAATGGGCAAACCGTTGGATATATGTGCTAGTATTATGCAGACATACAAACCCAAGAAGTGATAGCGATAGATTAAGACTTTTTCTTAGAAACGGGAACAGCCGCAGTCGTGTCAGGCCCAAATAGGCCAAGGAGATACGCCGTTCGAGTTAGACCAAGAAAGATCTGTAAAATTTTGTATAAGCAAGTATAGGGAGGAAGTAGCCGCAAGCTAAAACTCACGGTGAACCCAACATTGCCCCATGTGACGGCATTCCACCCGGCCACGTCGACGGCTCTATCGTAGCCCAGTCCCCAACATGTGAGGCCTACGTGAGTTATATCGGCGATGCTGTTATTCGGTGAGGTTAGTTAAATATGTCGTGGTGTGAATGAGCCGTTACGTTTTGGGGTAGTATGCAATTATTTTACATGCTTTAGGACTTGACTTAGGGTTTAGAATAAGACGTAATGATTTGCTAAGCAGTCACAGAAACATAAACAACGCATATTGGGTCATAGCGTCGTCATATGAAAGCCCGTAGAAGATGAGAATAATTTGCCATGAAACAAAGACCGTGACTGGGGACGAGCAACCTACAGCAAAGCAACGAGATAATTCCGGACAACCTTCAACTCGCTCGTCGTGTACAACACGGCGACACCCACTAGGAAGAGCAGGCCGTACGCATTGCCGAGTTGCAGGGCTACGAGGCGGGCATTCTCGGACGAGGCTGGGAGGGCGGCATTGTCGATCTGGCTGGCTATGAACCAATCCACATCGATTAGGGGCCCGAGACAGCCGGCAATGCTGGGGATGTGTTAAAACTGATCAGCAGCGCGAGAGCAGACGCACAGAACTTACAGGGAGATGGGCTCGACGACGGTGAAGACTGTGCGCGGGAATGAAGGCAGTTGAGAGGCCATGTCTCTGCTTGGAGTTTCACTCTGTTGCAGGCTTAAAGGCGCGGATATATGCAACGGGGATCGGTAGAGTAACCTAACCTAGGTGTCTGATATAGAAATTGTAACTTGGCTTATACCGTCTCGGTCAAGATCGGCCAACCAAGATTGCTGAGGAGTCAGATATCGATTGGTTATAATGATAAATGATACTGTATTATGACAGATCACGATTACGAGATTGGCAAATGGGCAGGTGTGCAAGTAGTATATTACAGTAGCAGTGAGTGTAGTGAGTGTAGTGGATGTAGTGGATATGTAGTGGTCGCTGGGGGCAGGGGTAGCTATCTCAATCTGCATGTGGGCAGTGAGAGGAAGTCGTGATCGGCTGCTGGGTTCGTGTCCTTGGGTTGTTCTTGGTTATTTGGTGGTCCTTGTCTGCTTGTCTTGGGCGCGCCGCGCTTGATTGGCTCGTTGGCGGTTACCGGAAACCATTACCGGAAAACACCGATGTCACACCGTCACACCCTAGTGGCGAATGAGATCGGCAGGCCTGAGAGCTTCTGGACCCTCACACTAATGTCTGCATCTGCATCTGCTAGCATCTGCATCTCGCTCCAACCAAAGACGACACCACCATCCATCGACCGTTGCAACTGCGCTACCCAGTAACTACTGCGACTACCACTACCCGGCTACTACTACAGTTCACCCGTCGTCTCTCTCTGCCCCTGTGCCTCTCGTCTCGTCAATGAGCCATTGATGGCCTATACGTATCTCTACTAGCTACTTGCCGCTGCCGCTGCCGCTACCGCGCTAGATACACCACTCTGCAACTTTGTGCAGACTTGTGCAGACGACGTACAGCCCGGCCAGTGAGCAAACGGCCCGGGTCGTTCGCTTGTTCTTCCTTTTCCAGCAGCAACCTTGACCAACTACCTACCTACTTGCCTCGGGTCCTACATATGTATCTATGTATGTATGTGTTATTACGACCACTGCCGTGGTTCTCGTCCTAGTCCTGGTCCTAGTCTCCTGGTCTCCTGGTCCTGGTTCTGCTTAAGTACTCACTCGAGTTGCCGCTATCTTGTGTTACGTCAGACATCAGGTATCCCGGGAGGTATACCGTATGCCTGCTCCTCGCTTACTCTGCTGCTAGAACAGACTTGACTGCTACGAAGAGACCGAGACGCTCAGACACATGCTGCTGCAAGCGCACACACACTTCTACTTACTTACATTTGCGCCTTTCTGTTTCGTACCGTCGTACTGTGAACGCCCTGGAAGGCTGTCTATCAGTCTAGCCGCGCCAATTGGCTCGTGAAAACCTCTTCCTGCTGACTTGTAACAACCCATCCAACTTCCGGCATTGCAGCATTACATGGCCTCTTAGCTTCCGCTTTGACGCATATACACTACCGCATTTACCGTACCTCTACTTTACCTACATTAGGTAGGTAGCTGTTGCGGCTCCTGCATTCGGGGAGCTCCCATCTTCGACTATGACGAAGGTCTGGACCTAGATTTACTTGCTATATATCTGTCCGTTTGTCGAGCTGCCTGTCGAGCTGTCTATCTACAATCTACAATCCTATTATACTATTTCTCATCATTACTATTACAACAATTGCTGCTATCTATTACTTTATCGTCTTGTCCCAGCTTGAATAGCCCACCTATTCCGTTCATATTCGTTGTGCTCGCCCCTATCCTGCCCTCCCCCCCTATACACATACGAATAAACAGACTCGTTTGCTTCGATGTTGCCTTGAGACGGTGGCTTCGCCAGTTTGGCTCGGGCTCGCTTGATACTTGATCCTAACTCAATCTTGTCTGATTCTACACTCTCGTTTGACACACTTCAAATTTGCCCTTCTCATGTTTGCTTCTTCCTGGCGTTTGCCAATTCAGCATGGCCACGATCGAACCGCGATTGATCCACCTCTTGAATGAGTCGACCAGCACCCCGAGACCGTACAATGCCGAACTCCCACCCATTAAGGTTTTGCCGTATCCTCAGGCCTCATCCAGGCCCTTCCCGCCCATAGAGACAATTCCCGGTCAAAGACCCGATACCCTTGATGTCAACGGAGGACCAACAGTCCCGCAATATATACCGTCATTGTACACCATCAGCGATGAGAGTGCCCCGGCCCCCTCTAGAAAAGAAGTTCCGAGCTACACCCCAACGGATCGTCCGTTCTCGACTCATGTCTCGTCCCAAGACCTGCGTATGATACTTGAAGATACACCAATAGACAATACCGAAGATGTTTCGACCAAGAAGCGCCCAGTCAAGGAGGACTTTCCTCAACTGCCTCAGCCTCCTAAGAAGCAGAAGGCGACAACGCACATGTTTCCTCCCATTATAGTAGGCTTACTCGAACCACCCTCGAATGCCGCCCTCTTCCCGCCTATCGCATCCGCGTCCTTCGAGAATCACCCAACTTCCGACCCTCCACAGACTCTTAACCTCACAAAAACCCCCGAGGTGCAAGGAACCCCTGAAGAGACGGCAGGCCCGAGTCCTCCTCCAGACCCCGAACGCACACCAACCGGCAAGGTGAAGCGGCGAGCTGCAAAGCCACGTCGGAAATGGTCAGAGGAGGAAACCAATCATTTACTGCTTGGCGTTAGCAAGCATGGCGTCGGCAGATGGACTGACATACTCGAAGACCCGGGATATAGATTCAATGAACGAACAGCCGGGGACCTGAAGGACAGGTTTCGTACTTGCTGTCCGGAGGAGCTACGCAGTAGTGCCGGCGCTAAGGGTGACGGACCGGAACTGACAATAGTATCTCGGGGTGATAGGCGACCCAAAAAGGGACTCATGTCGGAAAATATTCTGAACGACACCGAAGAGGAAAATGACGTTGAGAGGGTGTGGCCGGGGCAGAACGACTCGGAATCAGCGCCGAAACAGCGAAAGAGTAGGGCACACCGAAAAAAGTTGGAAGATCTGGCAGAACTTGGCATCAAGGGGCCTTTTAAGAAGTCCCAACGGAGAGAGAGGCGGCCCTTTTCCGAGCAAGACGACCGAGAAATACTTGAAGGTTTCGAACTGTATGGTCCTCATTGGACGAAAATTCAGAGGGATCCCAGGTTTAATCTCAACACCAGGCAACCAACAGATCTGCGGGATAGGTTACGTAATAAGTATCCCGAGAAATTTATCAGCACTGAGAAAACTACTATGCAAGTTCGTAACAATGTACTGGAGCCCTCAGTTAACATGGATATCGAGAACTCCCTGAACCTTTCCAAAACATCACGTCTCGAACCCCAGTTGAACAGGACAGGTTCTCGCGAGGACATTCCTAAATGGACATCATCCAGTGGTTTCATGGAGACTGGGGAGCAGGTCCAGACACACCCAGGCTTATATTGGAGCGAAAACGGCGGCGGAGAGATGGATATATCGCGTCTTTTACTGTATGATACGCAGATCATGAACGAACCAATTTCTACTGATCGGAGAGGCTATGGCTGAGCGTGGTGCCTCAATCTCTAAAGGAGATTACCTTTACACGGAGTCATGGCACATCGACCCCATGACGACGGAAAATCGAATGAAAACCAACTTTTAACGATAATAATCACTCTACTTAATGCTGGCGACGGTATATGCTGTGACACTCAAGAACGGCAGAGGACTGCCACAAAGAATGGCTATGGGGCGGGAAATGGGCGACATAGCTGAATAGACCAACGTGAGAGGAGGGCGATGTTCCCTTCGCTCCGGTCGAGTCGGATTCAAATCGAGGATCAAAGTTTCTGTCTCTACCGATCTGGGGAAGAAAAGAAAGAAAGAAAGCCGCCTAGTGAGCACACGTGTATGTATGGGGCTGCCTGGTGCGTTTTGTCGTTTGGAAACACCATAGAGAGCGAGAGGGAAAAGACCAAAAAAAGGGAAAATAAGTCCGCGAACAACGCAATGCATTGCAAGATAGTCACAAATACACAGTGATTGCTTTTAAAACAGTTCAACAAGAGTTTCTCCCCTAGTATGGCGAGAATATCCAGATGTGCAGCCTTCTCTTTCTGTACAAGTACTATGAGCATAGGTGTTTTAATACATACATAACGTTGGCCAAGGCCTCAAAGGATAACTCAGGTCATTACTCCTTTCAGGTTACTGACTTGGCAAGGTGGAGATTTAAAAGGGCAGTGTCATCCGATTGGGCTCGTCTCAGTGGGTTTTGGTTGCAGTCGATAAGCAAGCTCCAGCAGCTGGGAAGAATGACCTCTCAGCTGGCACAAGCTGGCAGGTAATCTAGCAGCAAAGCTTGGACCAATCCGTTATCAGCCCTACCTACCCACAACCAGCGCACCTTTTTTTGTCGTGCGTTATTGATAACCTCCAAACTACCCACGGCGAACGACGACGACGACCAGACCTCGACGACGCATCCTCGCATAACACCGCCAAAATGCCGACTCGTCTATCAAAAACACGCAAGCACCGTGGCCATGTCAGCGCCGGTAACGGTCGTGTAGGAAAGCACAGGAAGCACCCCGGTGGTCGTGGTATGGCTGGTGGTCAGGTACGGCAATTCAATTGAAGCATCCAGCACTGACTGGTTATCACGGGCGGGCTAACACAATACGCAACTTACAGCACCACCACCGCACGAACATCGACAAGTACCATCCTGGTTACTTCGGTAAGGTCGGTATGCGCCGCTTCCACCTGTTGAGAAATCACCAGTGGAACCCGACCGTCAACGTCGACAAGGTACGCATTTCACAACGCCACAGAACCAATTGCCTGTCTGCCGAGACCTCTCATGAACAACAAGGCCTAAACTAATGCTGTCTCTCCCACTCACAGCTAGCTTCCCTCCTTCCCGCCGAGGTTCGTGAGAAGTACGTCTCTGGCGAGGCCAAGGACACAGCTCCCGTCATCGACTTGCTCGCCCTCGGCTACTCAAAGCTTCTGGGCAAGGGCCGAGCCCCCGATTTCCCTTTCGTCGTGAAGGCCCGATACGTCAGCAGAGACGCCGAGAAGAAGATCACTGAGGCCGGTGGCGTCATCGAGTTGGTGGCATAAAGGAAAAGAAAGAGGCAATAAGGCTGGCATGGCATTACATGGCGTGTGGGCAACTGGGAACGAACCATAGCATGAAATGACAAAAATCCGATAACACAAGATCTCGGGCGGGTCAGGTCTCAAATGGTCTACACAAAACACACATTATCCATTCATTGTTCTTGATGACGATGTTGTATGATGATGATGGCGCAAACAGGTGGAATAATACCCAATACACAACACGCAAAACTGTCATGAGGCCGTGCCGTGTTGTAGTGCGCTATCCTGTTCTCGTCTGCTGGCTTTAATATCTGTGCGGCGTATGTACCCATAGTTACAGAGTCAATAGTGGCTCCGAATCAAATCAGCCTACTTTGAGCCGAATGGATGGATTTGTTGTGTATTGACACGGGTTTCGTAGCTGGGTACATATATATTACCATCGCCCAGTCTCGTACAGGATTCATTAGGCAGCTGTATCAGGGAAACGTGCTCAAGACTTCGACTTATATCGGCAGAGGAACCCAGCAGACTCACCAGAATAGACATGCTTTCGCTCATCTTTTTGTGCTTTGTTCACGAATGTGATTGTGCCTTTTTGTTTTGAATATTTGTAGGCGTTTAAGATCCTTCCCATTTAATTTTAACTTAAATGCTTAAGTCCATCTACAACATTATTACTGTACTGCTATTAATCACTTCAATTATGGGTTGAGATATCTACATGAACCACAAGGAGTCAATTGTGAACAGTGTTATTTGATTGGTCCAAAGAGGAACAAATTGACTTCAAGTGAAATCTGACAGGTGGGGGGAGAACATCAGCAGCCGGCAAGTGTAACCAAGCGCCCCCACAAGTTAGCCTTATCTTATCAATTTCAGCTAGGGCACAACAGCCCTTTTTCGCTTGCGTCCCAAAAATCTAGTTGATCCCAACTCTCTTCGCAGGTCTTGAATTGTGAGAGCCAGTCGCCCATTGTCCACCAACCTTCACGACAACCCATCAACCAGCAAACCGTCAACATGGGTCGCGGACCGTAAGTCAAACCCTCTGATTCTCAACATTTCAGTAAATCGAGTTTTTCTGTGTCGATTACGCATTGCGATGGTCATTTCTGTATATCCAGACCAGACACCGCGCAATGCAACACCAATTACTTGCATGATAGATGATATTGACTGAATCTTTACAGAAAGAAGCACCAGAAGCGCCTGAGCGCCCCCTCCCACTGGCTTCTCGACAAGCTTTCGGGTACCTACGCCCCCAAGGCCTCGCCCGGTCCTCACAAGCAACGAGAGTGCCTGCCCCTCGTCATCTTCATCCGCAACCGTCTCAAGTATGCCTTGAACTACCGCGAGACCCGCGCCATCCTCATGCAGCGCCTCGTCAAGGTCGACGGCAAGGTCCGCACCGACACCACCTACCCTGCCGGCTTCATGGACGTCATCACCCTCGAGAAGACGGGCGAGAACTTCCGCCTGATCTACGACACCAAGGGTCGCTACACCGTCCACCGTATCCAAGAGGAAGAGGCTACCTACAAGCTGGGCAAGGTCAAGCGCGTACAACTGGGCAAGGGCGGCATCCCATTCTTGGTCACGCACGATGCGAGAACGTAAGTGTTCTGTCAGACATCATTCAGCCGTTGGATCAAGCTTTGGTTGAACCACCCTTCGACAACGCCATGGCGGCGACCACGACGTCTGTGTCGTGTGTTGTGCTGCTATGCGCCAGTCGAGAGCTTCGAACCCCGATGGCTGGTATGTGTTTCCCTTCTAGTCCGATTGCTAACGTGATCTCCCCTACTGCAGCATCCGCTACCCTGACCCTCTGATCAAGGTCAACGACACTGTCAAGATCGATCTCGCCACTGGCAAGATCACCGACTACATCAAGTTTGACACTGGCGCTATTGCCATGATTACTGGTGGTCGTAACATGGGTCGTGTCGGTGTCGTCACGCACCGTGAGCGTCACGACGGTGGTTTCAACATCGTCCACATCAAGGATGCCATTGACAACACGTTCGCCACGCGCGAGAACAACGTCTTCGTCATCGGCTCTGAGAAGCCCTGGATCTCTCTACCCAAGGGCAAGGGTGTCAAGTTGACCATCGCCGAGGAGAGAGATCGCCGCCGAGCTCAGGCTCTGGCTGGCCACTAAGTGGTTCTTTTGTAATTAACTGCTACAACGTAAAATTTAAAAGGGGACATCTGGGCAATAGGTTGACTGACGACGATTTGTCTTTGCGCATGGGAACTGGAGTCTACGGCATATCCACTGTGTGCTTTGCTATACCGCGAACCAGGAACAAGCGGTTTAGGTCGATGATGAAATGAGAAATTAATTGACCATGATTCCCTATGAATATGTATGCATCTTTTCGTGATAGTAAATTCTCTGTAATTATGTAGCATTTTTTGATAGCATATCTATATCGTCTTTACCGATGATTTGGACGACCGGCCCAAACCCCACTGTTAAGCGGCCAGATCTTAGATCTGTTCCTGAAAGCCAAGTGTTAAAACAACCCACAATTCGGGTCCAGAACAAGCTTTGATGGTTCGGGATTGCAAATCTTCGTTCATTATTATCTTTTTTAGATATTTCGACTGCTTCTCTTTTTCCCCGGATCTCATGAAGACATTTTCCTATCTAGATGATTCTTGTGTGGTAGCGTTACGTTTAGCCCTTCTTTATTCTTTCACCTTTCTTCTTTCTTAAGGAAGAAAGTTTCTAGGTGTAGACATTGGTTTAAGTTATTATTAATACGTGTCGATGTATCCAGTTTCTGTGATGTTTGTTTTTTTGTTGAATTAAGGTTTAGAGGTTCGGATTTGATATGATAAATGTGGACTTTTGGATGCTGTCATGTAACAGAACTGCAGCACCAAACCACGATATTATCAAAAGGAAAAACATTGTCAAGTCGAGCGATTAGACCGTCTGCAGCTACCTATTATACACGTACCGTAACAGATGCATTGCTTGACTCTTCCCGTTTGTTGAAATGAATAATAACATCTTGAGATAGATACAATAAATAGTGTGTGTATGTGCGGTTCGCTTAGGAGACTTTCATGGGATTGGTGTACTACCCCCCGTGTACATATAAATATTGCCATTGTAACGTTAATTCATTAATGGGCCGAGTACTTATACGGCTTCTTTGTCTGGTTAGGGGCTATAAACACTCCTTCAAGATAGCCTTTCTTTCGCGTAGCTTTAGTTTTACGGCATCATTCCTCCGGCTATTGCAGAATTATCAATGTATTCCCTTGCAAGATGCATTGAGTAGGTTGGTGGAGTTGTGTTGTGTTGTTGAGTACTTCGTGCAGTCGACCCGCGTCCACTATTTTAGTGTACATCGTAGTTCTTTCTTGGTTCCTTCTGTGGCATACCTAGAGACAGAGAGATTACTGATAATTATAGCGAGATAGCGTCTACGAAAGTTTAGTAAAGCCCTCAGTGCAACATGACAGTGGGTTAGCAATTTTAGTTTGTTAACATTCAGTTATACGTAGGTAGACCGTGAGCCCTTAGCCTACGTAGTTCTTAGCCAAATTAAAATCATGAACTACAACTAGGTACCAATATTCAACTGTAATATTGTCTAAAGATAAATTCATGGATAGAGTCGTCCGAGTCTGATCCCTTGACCTTATTATTAATCAACCGGAGCGGAGCGGAGCGAAGTAGGCCAGTTAGAACGAGAAGAGAACAATCTTGGGCGAATATTCTGCCTAGCCGTTGTTGATCACAAGTCCTTGTTGCACATATGACTTTGCTACACTTGATATTTACATGCTACATCCTAGTAAGTATACGGTACCGCTTACACTGTCTAACGGACATTTTAATCTGGGTACATAAGTTAGGTGTGGTAGGTAATATAAGAGATATGCTAGGAACAGGTGGTCTTCTGGACATCGCTCCAACTCTCTGGGTTAGGTTAAGTGACGCTGACTGTATTTTCAATTTAAACTTCCGTGAACTAATATCCAACACTACACCTAATAAGCAAAAATACTACGCAAGGGCACGGATATAAATCATATAATAAGATGTAACAGCAGATTATATTACATATAGAGAGAAAGGTAGATCTAAGTAGGTATACGAGGGTTGAAGAGCAGTGGTTGGCGCGGCTCAAATTGGAAATTCTCAACAATGCATGGAAGACTTGGCAATCGCAAAGTCGTACAGAATACAGTAACTACCCAGGTGGGATTCGAATTCTTGGTCTTGGGGACGTTCATCGACTACTGTATGCATGATCTGATCAACCTAAAATCACGGTCAGGTCACGGAGAAGAAGATGAGAGCCAATTCGACAGATCTCAGTCGGTCAAGACACAACCCGAGGCAAAATACAACACCTTGTTACAGGCAGGCAACAGACTAGTCCGGGACGTCATATTAGGTACACCATACCACCTTGTTGACATTAGTTCGTAAGAGCCTGTAGCATCGGTTGGCAATGCCCACTTGCTACGACCAGGACCAGGGTGTCGGCAGGTCGATTCTGCGCAACATACAGAGAATTTTCAGCATGGGGATGCCTCGGTCAAGAAACTAGGAAGAAAAGACGCAAAAAAAGGGAAAAATGATAAAATGAAATAAAATCAAAAACTAGGTTCGGTCAGTGTGACATCAATGTTACAGAGTTAACGTTTAGTCACGTAACCTATCTGCTGCATACGTAACGTACGTGCATACTACCCTTACATCGAAACAGAAAAAAAACACCAAACAAGCCGCGCCGTGCCGCGCCAATTTTTTATGCACGAGTCCAGATCGGGCAGCTCTGAGAAAAACCGTTGAGCACAAACAGATTTAGATCTTTTTTTGATCTGTCCGTTGAAACGTTCCCTTCTTCCTTTCTTCACCGGCGCGTGTGGCCACGGAGGCGCGGCTCGGAATTGGGGTCCCCCCTTAGCGGCCCGCTTATTCGATACGGAGCCCTTCACCGGTGTCGTAGCGAAAAACTTGGCCCTTTTCTTGTTTTGGAGCTCTGCGCAAGCTTTGGTTAGGTTATATGTTTAGTCCTAGGCGAGCTGGCGTTGTTCGGCTTGATTTGCTGGGATTATTTTTCTAGGTTAGTCGTTGTCTGAATGTGTACGTAAACAGCAAGCAGTTCGGCGACTAAACTAGCGTCGGCATGTATAATTTGATGTCGATGAGGAATTAATTCTCCGTACTCAGACGACGTAAGCGACAAGAGAATTTCAACTTCTCGGCCTATTGACGTAGGTGTAGTTATTGGAATCCTGTTATTCTGTGAAACATGTTTGTTGACTGGACTTAGACCCCTACATGTCGTCCCTGTCATCTGGGTATGGATTTCGATATAGGTATGGACGGCGGCACCACCCATACCCAAACTTTGGTTACCAATTGACATGTCGGATCGCGACGCTATTCGCGGCAGGGCCATATTCGTATATTGCATGCACATATAAGCCTCATGTTTGGAATTGGACGTAGATAGTTGGGTGAGGCACGTAGCCGTCTCTCACTCCAGCACGTGGCTGAACCTAACTGACGGGTGTATAGGAGTGTCCATTGCTCATCACGGAAACATAGAGATATCTTGGCAGTGTAGTGTCTGTAGCTGGAAAAGGCAGAAGCAGTACACGGGCTGCATTGGTACCTGACCTGACGACACCACTCGGTCTATAAAAGAGTGATATATCACACTTAAGAATCCAGGATTACTATACAGATGAATACTTACCTACCACCTACCTAGTAAGGATATTTCCAGATTGCTTCTTACGCATACTCCTGCGTCAATACCCCTGCTTTTGCGTCTAGGTAATGTATGGAATGAATTGATAAATAGATCAATGGGTGTCTGTATAGATGATTCGGATTGACCTTACGGAAGAGGTTATAATAGACTTACATAGTATGCATTTGAATGCCCCTATTCGTAGAGTTAAGGGGTTACAAGCTGCAGGCGCTATATACCACTGAAAATATGCTGTGCTAGCATAACGATTTCCATGCCTACTTCGGACGAACGTAGCACGAAAAGATTTACCCAATTCGACATACATTGAATAAGTAGATGATTAGATCCTTAAATCTTTAGATTCTAGATAACTTTCTAAATCTTTCTACCTAAGAATGTTCTAAGATTCGTAACGTATTAAAGACAAGAGCGGCAATGGCGATCTGCTTGTGCCCCTCAGTGGGCCTTTCCATATAAGGTTTTACCTACATTCCTTCTTCCCATTTCTCACAACCCCTCTTTCCTCTTTCAGCGTCTCGTGGGGAATTGTGTGCCCCTGTCACAGTCTCTCTCTATTTCCAAAGTCATCATTTCCTGACTGCATTCTACAGTAAACAGTCTATGGTTACTAGTTACACTAACGCGTTCTTAGAAAATCAATATGCTGTTTAGGCATCCCGTAAACGCAATCCGGATATTATCCTTTGCATAGCGATCAGTCGATATATCATTGTTAAGCAGAGCCTTGGCCGTTGGTTTGCGGCCTGACTGGTTGTCTGTTCGGCCAATCGTCGAAGCCAACCAACCTACATTATGTTACTGGGTTGGGGTCAAGTATTCTGTCCTGTTGAAGTCTCTGTTATTGACAAGCTATGCGAGTTTGACACTTGCCCGGTGCAAGGATCATGCCTCTTCGAGCGGCTTCTACCCAATTTGAGAAATACACGGGCGTGTCTCGTACCAGTTGAAGCTATCACCGACGTGCACCTTCTCTTTCTTCCCCTGAATTCCTTTGCTAGTCGATTGAAGACAGAAGGTCGTTTTATCGTCTCCAAAATTCAGACGAACATGGGTTAGGATACATATGGAATTCTTCTAGAACCTCACGCGACTCATTCGTTTCAGCATCTGTTGACCCCCAATGATCGACGACCCCCATGCTTCTTCCCCTTGCATTTTCTTCAGCCTCTCGACAACGGTATGTGTGTGGATGACACAATTCTATGAAAAACTGGTTCTCGTCCGTTGGAGAACAAAAGTCGGAACTCATGCAGCATCATGTACCTGGGCTCCAGCACTTCATCGTCTGGCCCCGCGTCAGCAAGGATGGGAGGCATATTATAGGGACCCAAAACAAGTTGCTCCATGATCATGACAGCTCTATCTTCAATCACCTACCATGCTGCACTCTGATCCTTTCAACGGAGCTGTGAATGGCCAGCCTTTGCGCCACACATAGAGATTGGGCTCAATTTACACATTCTTTCTCGTGAAATATTGGTATGAAATCCCGAAGCCTCATCTCGCATCGTTCGCGTCATTGGTCACAAGATTTCATCTTACACACCCATTCCGCTTTTTCCAATCTGCATTTTTGACGATATGCAGGCTCAGGATGATGGCCCCGTGGGCATCTGCCCCATCACGACGATTAGTCGGTCTGTCTGGTCCCACTTCCGGTCACGAGCACTCGCGACTGGCTACATCCCCCACGAGTCTGAAGATGGAAACAAGACGCCCCCAAGCCCCGGCACTTGGAGAAATGCGCTATTAGGCTGTCGGCGATAGAGCGTAGGAAAGACTATCTTGCTCGATTGCCTATGGCTTGAATATCCATGGTTGAAGGAGTATGCTGTCCAATGAGCCGCATTGGATATTCTCTGTTGGATTCCCATGGTGTGTAGAGTACATCTTCCGACTTGGAGTTCCATTGCCTACATGTCCCTCGTAGCGTAGTTCCGATTCCGTCTACCGGATCCCACCTCTTCGGATCTTACTGTTTCGCCTTCGTCTCTACAATCCGACGAGTAGTTTAAGAATGTGTTCCCCGCTAAGTGGATCGTAGTCCGTCTCCGGGTATTCTTTTCCTTCGGATTATTACTGCTCTGACCCGGCGTTTCGTTCGGGGACGTCGCTCCGCGTCCGAGGATTGGTAATCACGTTATCTTCACTTTTTGGTGTTTATGCTCCTGGCTGGAAATAACCCTAAACTTTGGTATTTTCAAATCACATGCTTTGGAAATATTGTCTCAGACTACGCCGGCCTACTATTTGAGTGCCAGGGTTGCACATAACTTGGTGTAACACCTGTTATCTCCAAGTCATGTTGGCGAACAATGCCACTCGGCGCCTCATCGGCGGGTGGCGGCGCACGTCCTCTGCCAATGCGATTGTGAAGAGACCCTCCTCTACTAGCAAAGCTACCAATACGATCAACTCAGTGCAGGCTTCGAGATGGACGGGGCGTTCGGTTCTTGCACTGGCAGCTTCCGCTGGAGCGGTAGGTTTTGGCCTGGCTGCTTTCGCGTTGGATCGCTCTCCGAAACGTACCGCGTCTCTGTTCAATGACAAGACGCCAGGACCCAGATATGCCTCGGTTAAGGAATTGGAGCTTGTGAGTTATCCGACGCCTTACACAATAGTCATGTGACCAGAAGTACCTCGAGGAAGGTGAGTTGACTGTTTTCAAGGCATTGAAAGAGATAAGACAAGAGATAAAAGCTCTTGGAGAGGATGAGGACATCATTAGCACCGATGCAGATGAGCTACATGCACATGGCTACTCGGAATGGTCGACAGTCAACCCAGACGGCCTCCCCGTAGCCGTAGCTTATCCGCGATCGACGGAACAGGTGTCGGTCATTGCGCGGATCTGCCACAAATACCATGTTCCGATCATTGGCTACTCGGGGGGCTCTAGCCTGGAAGGTCACTTCTCGGCGCCATATGGTGGCATCAGCGTCGACTTTGCATACATGGTGAGGATGTCTCGGTTCCCCCGTGCTTTGAGTTGGGGATGACCTCTATGCATCATGATGCATAGAGGTAGTGCAGCACAAGCTAACTTGAATTGTGTAGAATAAAATTATACAGCTGAATAAAGGCGACATGGACGTCGTCGTGCAGCCGAGTATTGGGTGGCATGACCTCAATACGCAGCTCGCCCAAGTGAACAGTGGTCTTTTCTTCCCTATCGATCCTGGTACGTGCATGACAACCGGAGGAATGCCTATCGTCCCACCCGCACGTCATGGTGAGCTCGGACTCATCAGCTAACTGCCGTCAGGCCCGAGTGCCAAGATCGGTGGCATGATAGGCACTAATTGCTCAGGCACGAACGCTGTCAGGTATGGCACTATGAAGGTAAGCTAATTTTTCTGATAGTGAGGCCTGGGTTGCTTGACTACTGTAAGCCGGCTATACGGCTGTGATTGTATTTAGGTCCCGCCCATTATAACCCTATTATACCCGAACTCTCAAGTGAGTTTGCTGAGAAATAAGGAGAAAAGGGTGTTGTCCTATTAACCAACCAAGGGCGCCTTACCCTAAGATAAGGGGGAGTGTTGGAACTGACAAGACACTAGGATTGGGTCATCAATCTCACCGTAGTGCTGGCTGATGGAACAGTTATCAAGACAAGGCGGCGTCCGAGAAAAAGCTCTGCGGGATACAATCTCAACGGCATTTTCGTAGGAAGTGAAGGAACGCTCGGTCTGGTCACCGAAGGTGCGTGCCGTCTTCCGCCCAACTCTGACACGTAGTCTGATCTAATGGAACACAGCTACTCTCAAGCTTGCCATCGTGCCTGAAGAGACGTCGGTAGCCGTCGTGAGTTTTCCTACCATGCGGGATGCTGCCTCGGCCGCTGCGGGCATCATGCAGGCGGGGATCCCCGTCGCTTCTATGGAGGTCATGGACGATGTTCAGATGAGAGTCATTAATTTGGGCGGTGCGACTGCCCCACGGGTGTGGAAGGAAGCACCGACGCTGTTTTTCAAGTTTGCTGGAACCAAGCCGAGCGTGAAAGACAACATTAGTCGGGTAAATGGCATCACGAAAGCAAATGGGGGAAGCAACTTTGAGTTCGCCCGTGACGAGCGTGAGCAGAAGCTCCTGTGGTCGGCGCGAAAAGAGGTATTGTGGTCGATGCTGGCACTCAGGAAAGAGGGCGAGGAAGTCTGTACGTCCTACTTCCCCACTGGCCCCTTTCGCTTCTCTAATCTACCTATCTATTCGTCATATCATATAAATTAACTAACGTATCACAGGGAGCACGGACGTCGCCGTGCCATTCAGCCGACTAGCAGAGCTAATTGAGATAAGCAAGAAGGAGATGGACGACATGGGGCTATTCGCCTCTATTCTAGGCCACATCGGGGACGGCAATTTTCACGAGAGCATTATCTACAACCGTACTGATCCGGCAGAGAGGGCCAAGGTGGAGCGCTGCGTCAAGAATATGGTGAATAGAGCCCTGGACATGGAGGGTACCTGCACGGGCGAGCACTCGGTTGGTTGGGGCAAGAAGGCTTCGCTGCTCCGCGAGGTTGGCCCTGATACGTTGGGAGTCATGAAGCAGATTAAGGCGGCGCTTGATCCCCTGTGGATCATGAATCCGGGGAAGATCTTCGATGTACCTTCTGAGAGGTAATAGGATGTGCTAGGGGTTTGCTTGGATAGGTATAACTAGATGTTTGTTTGCTCGGGTAGATACATGTAGGTAAGTAGAGATGTCGATTTTAGGACGAGCGGAATAAATTTCGGTTACGCACTTGTGTTTTTGATTAAGATGTTTCCGAGCATGCATAGTTGAGCATCGTTTGCATGATATTTGATTTTCCTTTGGCTTATCTGAAAATGGCTACTATAATAATGTGGCATTGCGCTGTCGGTATTCGAGGGGTTCGTGACCGTACACCTTGACATGTAACACAGAACAAAGAGCATTGCGTGTGTGCTGCATCTGAGTGCCCTAGCGATACTGGGTGTGACTACTACTATATAGAGGTAGGGTTGACCGAAAATTTGAAGCTCGGTAGCTTAGCAAAAATTCAGTTGCATTGAATTCTCTGCGCCTTCCTAAATTCACTTACCTCTATTTCATTGAATATCACGAAGCGATTTCCTACATTGACTTCAAATGCAAGTACTTGCCTACCCTGCGTACCTTCCTTGTTAGAAACAAGCATACTTTCAAGTTCCTGCCCATCACACTACTAGGTAGGTACATTTCCAAAAATTCTATTCATATGACCTATCTTTTATCTTCTGTACTGCTTCGCTATCATAACCATAGCACACGCTACAAACAACGCACTCTCAAGCTAACGGTTCTGATTCATCATCTACCTGATTGCTTTTCTTCGGGCACTTGCATAATTGGATGCAACCACCTTGTGTGTAGTGGCAACAGTGCTGCTTGCATGTGTCTACTCACCTCTGGTGCCTGCTCACTGCGTCACTAGCCGCCTTCGCAGCAGAATCAATTCAACTCCAACGACAAACAAACATAGTCAGCCTGGAATATCTAAGCAACGATGGCTCTGAGATCATGGCCTCCTCTCCCGTCTCCTCGAGCTGCTCATACGGCATCGTCCAGCAGCGCAGAAAGCCGCAGAGATCCATCTACCATGTACCGCTCCGGCATCAAACCGGACTGGAAGGACTGGAAAGATCTTGCCATCCGCATTGAGCCTTTGCCGCCACCTCTAGCCACAACACTAGAGCTAGACACGTACTTCCAGCAATACGGCAAGGTGGTTTATATAGAGATTTTCCAGTCGAGGCGGGACTACGCCGTTGTTCGATTTTCTCCCCCTCCGTCTATTGAATGCTGGCATGAACCGAAGTTCATCGATATTATGGGACAGAGATACAAAATCGGAGTCAAATTGCTAGGGCGGAGGAACCCCATACATGTTCGCACTCCTGGAGGGCATGAATATCCTCCACAATTAACTATCAAGCCTGAAAGACTGCAGTTCGGCCTGCTATCACGGCCTGACGAATTCATGTCAATGAGGACAATCAGAAAAACAGCACAAGACGACATCACCTTTCTTGCTGATATCAAGTCTCGAAAGCTTGAGATTACCTTTTCCTGCATCATCGAGGACCCTTGCCAAATTGGTCCCAAAGTCAATCATCCGCCGGTATCCATGTATAAAGCACAAATTTTCTTCTCACACCTCACGAAACTCGTGGTACTCGAAAGCGAATCCGAATTTTCTGTTCTTATTCCACTCCAAAGTCCACCGATATATTTCAAGAAAGGTGAGAAAGAGCGATCACACTCCGAGGAAAAGTGTTCATGGACCGAGTTCGATACCTGGAATCGGGCCGTGGATATTGTCTACGATACGACCCGATTGAGGAATGACAAGATCACCGTACAGAGGGAGAACCACTTTGTGGATATCGGACGATGGACAACATACAAAGTCGTCTTCGCGGGGTCAGATCTTTCAAAGTGGGAAAAGATAAAAAGAGCTATTCAAGACTTCAACATATCAGTACAGCACTTCGCGGCTGATAAAATTAAAACGGTCCCAGCAGCCAAGTCAGACTTCTGGAAGCTCTTAGAGCCGGGAGCAGCTGGTGGGAATCTCGCACTTCTTGCCGCAAGTGAGGAGGTAAATCTTCCGTTTGACGTGCGATACCAGCTAGAAGTATGCATATCGCAGGGTCGCTTCAATGAGTTCAATCTCAGCATCGATTTCCTCCGCAAACTCACAGAGTTATCCAACGCGCGTAAGAGAAACAGGAATCGCGCGAAGGACCTGCTCACTTACGTTGCCGAGTCAGGAGGCCGGGACACGGCGCGTGAACTTGAGCTTTATCCCAACAGGTTCTACAATCCGATGGAACTATTCGCGGACAGGAAGGCTTTGAGTTACTACCCGGAGCTTGGGGTACCCTCACATTGCGTTTGGATCAGAAAAGTGGTAGTCACTCCATCTACTATATACCTAAGTACCGCGACCCCAGAAGCTTCGAACCGAGTTTTGCGGCATTTCGCCCAATATTCTGATCGCTTCTTGCGAGTTCAGTTCACCGATGAGCAGATGAAAGGCAGGATTTACTCATCGCCCAAAAGCAAGCAGAACCATGCCCTATACAACAGAATACATCGTACCCTAGTGAACGGCATCGTGATAGCTGGCCGCCATTTCGAGTTTCTCGCTTTTGGAAACTCTCAATTCAGAGAGAATGGGGCTTATTTTTTCTCAGCCACTGACGATGTCGACTGCGATTATATACGGAATTGGATGGGTGATGTCGCTCATATCAGAGTCGTAGCCAAGTACGCAGCTAGGTTGGGTCAATGTTTTTCCACAACGCGAGCATTTACGGATAGCCCGATCAGCCAAAGCGTCCATGAAATTGAAGACATTTTTCGAAACGGTTGGTGTTTCACAGATGGCGTGGGAAAGATCTCACCAAAGCTGGCCGAATATGTCGCAAAACGACACAAACTGGCAAACAAGACTGTCCCTTCGGCGTTTCAATTCCGGCTTGGAGGCAACAAAGGCTTGCTAGTCGTCTGGCCTGAATTGAACTTCAACGAAGTCTGTCTGCGACCATCGCAGAAGAAGTTCTACGCCCAGTCTACGCTTCTGGAAATCATCAAACCATCACGGTTCTCGGTAGCCACGCTGAATCGACAAACAATCACGATCCTCAGTTGCTTAGGTGTTCCAGATGCTGCATTCTTGAAGCTGCAACAGAACCAGTTGATCGGTTATGATAGGGCTATGGAGGACGCTGCAACAGCCATGCGCCTGCTAACCCAGTTTGTCGATCAAAATGGTATTACTACGATGGTGGCGCAGATGATAAGTGACGGCTTCATGCGAGTCAAAGAGCCTTTCTTTATGTGCATCCTCCAGGTGTGGAGGGCTTGGTCGTTGAGACTGCTTCGCGAAAAGGCGCGTATCGTGGTTGAACAGGGCGCTTTTGTTTTTGGCTGCATCGATGAGACTTGTACACTTCGCGGTTACCATGAGCCCAAAGATCAAGAGTCCTCATCTGTCAGTCTTTCTGAGCAAGAATTCCCACAGATATTTCTTCAAGTGCCGAAACCAGGGGCTTCACCGGATGACCAGAACAACTACATGATCGTCACAGGGCTCTGCATTGTGGGACGTAATCCATCTTTACACCCGGGTGATTTGCGTGTCGTCGAAGCCGTGGATGTGCCTGCACTTCAACACCTGCGTAATGTTGTGGTGTTCCCAGCAAACGGCGACCGCGATATTCCATCAATGTGCTCAGGTGGTGACCTCGACGGCGATGACTTCTTCGTCATTTGGGACCAAGAACTCATTCCGCCAGAGAGGAACTACCCGCCCATGATCCATGAACCAGTGCAGCCAGTAGAACTAGATCGAGATGTCCGACCTAGCGACCTGGTTGCGTTTTTCGTCATGTATATGAAGAACGATGCCCTTAGCACTATAGCCCATGCACATCTAGCACAGTCAGATTGGCGTATGAGCGAGGGAGGACCCAAAACTGATATCTGTGTAGAACTGGCCCATCTGCATTCTAAAGCCGTCGACTACCCGAAGTCTGGCCAGCCTGCGTATCTTAACAGTTCGTTGCGCCCTAAGCAGTATCCGCACTTTATGGAAAAGCCAAGCAAATCATATCATTCTAATACTGTACTGGGGCAACTTTACGATGTAGTCAGGAAAGTTGAGTTTCGTCCTGATTACAATAACACCTTTGACGAACGCATCCTCCGTCGATTCGTATTGACAGACGACATGTTGACAAAGGCGAGGATCATTAAGAGGCAACACGACAGAGCGCTTAGAAAGATCATGAACCAGCGCGAAATCGGTACCGAGTTTGAGGTCTGGAGCACTTTTATCCTAACCAAACCGCGCGTCGGCAGCGATTACCAAATGCAGGAAACGATGGGCCCCATCATAGCAAATCATCGCGACCGTTTCCGGAAGGCGTGCATCCGCGTGGCAGGGTCGCACGAGCCTGAGGTCCTATATCCCTTCGTCGCGGCTGCTTACCGCGTCACATGGGAAGCGGTCCAGGTAGGCCGCGGTGGTATGACCGCAGACCAGCGCGTGCCATTCATTAGCTTTCCTTGGGTCTTTGAGCAGGAGCTCGGTCGTATCGCCAACCTCCAGCAGGACTACCAGTTGGACGGTCTTCCGGGGGTCTCAGTGGATGCTTTCAAGGATGAGGACGAAGAGGACGAGCTGGAATATGACCGGCTACTTGGCCTTGGTGTGTTTGACCCCACTTTTGAGGAGGTTGACGTCGAAGATGAAGGGTTCGGGGTTGTCGGGGGAAATGTGGCCACTGCTCCTGAGCCTCCTCAGCCTGAAGAGGAACTGGTCGTTTTGGAAGAAGACGTCGAGACGGGTATGGACGAGTTGGAGAAGTTGATGGGCATGGATGACAGTGCCCGCCCGGATTTTGAAAGTGATAGTGACTACGAGTGAGGTGGTGCAGACAATTCTCGTATGCCTCAAGACCCCCTACCGCTGCTCCCGCCCCAACTAGAAATAGAAGAAGAGTTGATCGAGCTAGATGAAGTTGAGACGGGCATAGATGAACTAGAGATGAGGAAGGGATGATATGATTACTTATTTCTGTAGCTCACGGTTCGGGAGCAGATCGCCACTATCACATAGCTGAGAGGCTGCGGCTTCTGACTTGGGTTCTGGGGCGTTTGGTAGATGAGGTTCAGGGCGGCTGGTGGAGGTGATACCCAGAAACTTTTCCTTTGATCGAAGTATCTAAGGGAGATATTCTATGCTAGTTCCTAGCTAGGTAGTTGATTAGTTGATGGGAGTCTCTGACTCTAACTCTAATAGAACGAGCTTAATATTCTCTATTGACCGATGATTCTGTTCGTCATAGGTAGTGGCTTTGAATAGCTCCAAATCTACATGCTCTTCGTGAGGGCTAAAAATGCAGTGCTCATGCAGATGGTTCAAGGTATGCACCTCACCTATTTAGGAAACCTAGGTATTGGAAAGGCTCTGTAGCACAATCGCACCCCAAATGTACCTAAGGCAGACGTTAATAAACTCCCCCTCCTATTTGGGGGTTTTCTCTAGAGGATTACAAGGGCTAGAGATTATATTATAGGGGGCTACGAAGGGTTGCGCTTTCCAGCTTACATTTTAATTTAAAACTGTGATTGCTGCGTCGAGCAATTCTTAAAAGTCCATTTCCAGCCTTGTGAATTTCAATCTACCAGCCGGCGCCGCAAATACAAGTATAAAAAAAATAAAGATGTTAGTCCCACCACCACTTACCACCACAAATACTGACACCTTTCTTTTACCTGCTCAAAGTTATGTACCTTATGCATATGCATATATATGAGGTATAGCTTTATACGCGCTTAATGACATAACGAAGCTAGTTAGGTCCCTTCTATTCAAAGTGGGGAGCTCTGTAGGGCGGGGTTGGTGGGCTGGGGCTAAAGAGCTACGGCTCTTGTCCATTGCACTGCAGCGGGAAGCTTTGTCACTAAGCCCAAGGTACAAGCAGGTGGGCGGAAGAGGGTTTCTCCTTTGGCGAGTGCCTGAAAAAGTCTTGGCGACGCACATCCAATTTTCTGCCGCGGCCAGCCCAACATTAGATGCACCCACTGCGGATTGATCGATACTATTGAACAATCCCAGACAACCGACGACGACGCAGGTAGGTACATTACAGCCTACCTCTCTCATTTGTCCATATTCGAAGCAAGTCGGATGACTTATAACTTGGCTTGCTGTTGTTGTGTGCATCGCTAATAAGTGTTTCCCACTATCCAGCCACCTCGACTCGACCCATCATCCCGCCCTCCCCCTCACTCGTCATACTACCGAAATCACCTCGTCCGACATTATGGCCGACGTCCAGGAGCTGCTCAAGAAGAAGTTCGGCGGTGCCGCCCCTGCCAGAACCGGTATGTCCACCATCCCGTGCCCGTGTGTGCGGATTACCCCGACACCGGCAAAAGAGTGCGTCATGTATCGCGAGGCTGATGATGATGATGATGGATAACAGGCGGAAAGGGCACGCCCAGGCACAAGCAGAAGCGCAACGTCGCTCGCAGTGCCAACGATGACAAGAAGCTGCAGGCTACCCTTAAGAAGCTAAACACGCAGCCCATCCAGGCCATCGAGGAGGTTAACATGTTCAAGAGCGATGGCAATGTCATCCACTTCTCTGCTCCCAAGGGTGAGTCCCAGCTCGACCCAACCCAGTCATGCCGGTCTTTATTATCATTGCTGTCGTCGTCTTTGTCGTCTTTATTTTCGTATAGTATCTTATACGTATGCATGTGCTTGCATGCTCGTATATATACACGGCGTATGCATGTAACATGCTCACATACACATGCAATCGCCCAACCCCCCACCACGTAGTAGAACCGAGACATCTCTTACTAATACTATTACCCAGTTCACGCTGCTGTCCCCTCCAACACCTTCGCCATCTACGGTAACGGTGAGGACAAGGAGCTGACCGAGTTGGTTCCCGGCATCCTCAACCAGCTCGGCCCCGACTCCCTGGCCTCTCTCCGTAAGCTCGCCGAGAGCTACCAGAGCATGACCAAGGATAACAAGGACGGCGATGACGATGATGGAGTCCCCGATCTAGTCGCTGGCGAGAACTTCGAGAGCAAGGTCGAATAGAATGGCTCCTGCGACGCAGAGCTCCCCACGCGACATGGAATGACTACCTCCCGCCGGTATGACTTGACGAGAACATGGCATGGAATGACATGGTAATCTGGCATCGTATCGTGATCCTCGACTCGAAAACGAATGGATGGGGAAAGGAGCAAACAAAAATCAAGGCACCGGGGGAAATGGAAAACAATTTACAACAATGAATCCTTAATTGGCTTTTCATCTTGAGCCCTCGATGTGGGGGGAATCTCTTTTCCACTCTCCTGGTCTCTTTTTTTTCACACATTTTCATGACACAGGCTTTGATGGATGAATTAACGGGGGCTACAGAGGGAGTTTGGTAAAGCCTATATGTCCTGGCATGTGGAGTTATTTTAGTAGTCCGTTCGTCTTTTCGTAACGGGGTAGTCTTCAAGCCGGCCTTAGGCGGTTGGGTTAGATACGTCGTGTGTCCACGTCATCCCATCTGCCGTGGATCATTTCAGGAAATAAAAAAAAGATACGATACAAGATATGTTTGACTTCGTTGTTTGCTGCTGTAGTTGCTGTTGGTAGCCCTCCTCGTGGAGACCATCTACGTTGCTTATTCGCATGCCTAACTACCTAGCCTAGGTACATACAAGACATGGAATGACTGGTGATAGTAGTTGATGTAGATAAGTGGTGATGACGTAGTGCTTGAGTACTTAAGTATAGATTTAAAGGAGTATCTGTTCAAAGGCGGGCTTGGGATGCCAAGAATTAGACTATATTGCCCCCTTAGTCGAAGACAATATTTTGGGAATAGGAGGCGATGCGAATTTGTCGATAACTGCGTGGGTTTGTCGGTCTATGTGTGGTCTCAGGTTTACTGTGCTGGGAATTTGGTAGATGGTTGGCTTTTGTTGTTTTGCGCGAGTAGGTACTAGAACTGTATGATCAATGGTATCGACGTGCGCAATATTATCCAGAGCAACTCTTTTACTATTATGCCTTCTCTCACTGTCTCCCATCGGGGTATATCAAACATACACAAAATCCAAGCACGTCCGCTTTTCAAAACCCCTCATGTATATACTTTATCCAGAAGTAAATCTAAGAAAATATCTCACAAAACGAAATCTTCATCCCCGGTATTCCTTACCCATCCCCTCAACGCCTCCCGTCTCGCGACCTCCTTGGCTCGTCTCCGGGGTCCCAGGGACGCGCAATTCTTAACTTGCGCGTACGTGAGCCCTGTTTTCGCCTCCTTTTCCTCTTCCCCTATCCCCGCCACGCCTAGCGCTTCGCGTATATGTAAAATACTTAGTTCATCTGATTGGCTTGATTGATTTAGAGCAAGTAAACCGGCCACTTCAACAGCGAGACTCCACATCTTCCGCCGGCTGGCGAAGCTTGCGCCTCGGATATCTGCTGCTGATGCCTTGCGGCCTTGCAACACGCCGTTTAGGGTTGTTTCTGTGCGGTTTGAGGCTGTGTGCGCTGTGGAGATGTTGCTTGGGGTTATCTTGATCTTGTGGACACATGATGATGGAGGATGTGTGAGACTGAGGGCAGCAGAACGTCGCGAGAAGACGAACTCGAGATCCGTCGTTTCTACGCTAAAGGGGCGGAAGGCGTAGCCACCGTCTCCTTGTGCCTGAGTGGCGAGGGGCGCCATGCGGGCTTCTTCTTGTCGCTGGTTGGTATCTCCTTCCTTTTTATTCCGGCTTCGCCCATCTGAGAAAGCCCGTCGACATCCCGACGCGCTATATTGCGCTACAGGGAGGACTAGGGTCGATATATATGCGTGTTCAGGACTTACGAGAAGCGAAGTAACTGAGGAGAGGAGAGATGTGCATTGGTGTAAGGACAGCTTGTCTGAGCAGGATTTTGAGAGGGTGGGCGGTGCGTCGCCTCGTGATGGTTTTCGTCGGACGATGCCTAGTTGGGAGAAGTAGGCTCGTCCGGGGAGAAGGGCTTCAGGTTCTACTGTTGTAGGAGTGGATGGATTTTGCTGGGATGGGATGTCCCATGGTGTTGCGTCTGCTTGGGATGCCATTGTGAGCTCCATGCTTGCGTCTCCGCCTGTGAATGGTGTTAGTGAATCGTTTAAGACACAAGATATATGTAAATAGATAATGCTATTTATTTCTTCGGAATAAGATGACATACAAGGTGCCTCAGAGCAGTACATATGCAAAGACACATCTTCTCTCCACGCAAAGGACTGGCCATGCCAATTACCCTCCTTTTCATCTTCGTCACATTCATCCCCGACATGATCAGGGGATGAGTTCATCTCAGCGCTACCCCGCTGCCGTATGAACGGAGAAGAGCTCTTAGAGCCGCTCGCTAGTGCCCGGCATTCGTCCAGCACAAAGCAGTTAAAGGCTCGTATAGCAAGGACCTCGGCGTGCCAGTCATGTAACACGTTGCCCTGCGCTTGTGGAAGCCTGGATGAGGGTAGGCATTTCATGCCTGTTCTACTTATCCTGTTAGTGACGAGTAGTGTTGTGGAAGTCAGGCAGATAGACGTACGCCAAGGATAGACAAATTAGTTTGCCATCTTTTTCTATGGGACAGATCAGTTATTTTTTTAATTTGTTCGTTTAGTATGAAGAGCTTTTAGAAATTGAGAATATTTGAAAAGGACTATTTGAGCAAAGCGGACATCAAAGAGAACGCTAGATTACATGAGATGGACATAAATAGATACCTTCAGCAACAATGCCGCTCAGGGGCACCCATTCGCGGAGGCCATTGTCACGAACGACAGGCTTGCGCTTAGCGGGCAACTTGTCAAATTCCTGTCGCACCAGCGATGCTATAAGATCGGCCTTGACGGTCATATCATGGCAGGCTTGATCATGTTTACCTCGGAGTTATTATTTCATGTCGCCGGGCTGTAAGATACGTAATACACAAACCTTGAAGAGGTGGGTATATGTAACAAGCGGGGTTAATTTTTCCAGCCACACCGCGCAAGCCACAAGTTTGCATAGCGAGAGTGAACCGACCCTAAGGCGGGGCGGTGGCAGGTGTTAGTTTTGTCGGCTTAGTCATTCCAACCCACAATTGCACGCGCACTTTGGACTTTTCGAAATTCAAGCAAACGCCGGGTCCTGTCTTTGAGCCGCCTCCTCCAAAATCCCAACATCACGACTCTACTAACCACAACAGCAGCCGACCTAAGTTCTCACACCCACCAACCGTCAACATGAGAACTTACGACGACTCCTTCTCTGGCCAGAGAATCTACCCTGGCAAGGTACATATATGCGCCCGCCCTGTTTGTCTGCTGAACGACCGTCACAACCGATCGCATCCGAGTCTTTCGTCATCGCAACACGGTTTGGGAATTGATAGGGTTTAGCAGCTTGGATGAAATGGAACGAAGAAGGAATGTTGCAGAAATTAGCAAATCAAGGAGACCCGACCGACTGTTGCGATGCTGAGACCGATGAGTTGACGTTGTGACGGTCTTTTATCTCGTTGCAAGGGTTTGTGCTGATGCGAGTCCGGATTCTAGGGTAAACTCTACGTCAGAGGCGACAGCAAAGTCTTCCGTTTCCAGAACGGCAAGGCCGAATCACTCTTCCTCCAGCGCAAGAACCCCCGTCGCATCTCATGGACTGTTCTGTTCCGTCGCCAACACCGCAAGGGTATCACTGAGGTACGACATGCTGTCCCTCTCTCTCTTCTTCTCCACACTTCGAAATACGCTTTTCTATCTGGTGAATCATATATTTATGCATGCATTTCGGGATTGCTTAGACAATGGAACAATGCGAATCAGGGAACATGATGTGTAGCACTACAATCACTGACACCCATTATAGGAAACCGCCAAGAAGCGCACCCGCCGTACCGTCAAGTCCCAGCGTGCCATCGTCGGTGCCTCTCTCGATGTGATCAAGGAGAAGCGATCAATGCGCCCGGAGGCCCGCTCCGCCGCCCGTGCCCAGGCCATCAAGGAGAGTAAGGAGAAGAAGGCCGAGGCCGCCGCCGCCAAGAAGTCCGAGAAGGCCAAGAAGGCCGCCACTGCCTCCAAGGGCCAGACCCAGCGCATCGTCGGCAAGCAGAGCGCCAGAGGTGCCCAGCAGAAGGTCCAGGCCAACACCCGATAAATCAACAACAATATGAAATGCGAATGATTACCTGATTAGCATTTTAATGATGGGATGGCCCGGGAGAGAGAACCCCGTGTGTGCGTGCCTGGTTGGTTGGTTGGTCGACCAGTGGATGACAATGCAATTGATGGTGGAATGGAATGGACATTCTAACAAAACATGTCTGGCGGCGTCTTGGGTGGGAAATATTAAACCTCAACTTTGTCATTTCGGCCTATACGAATCAATCAAAACATGAATACATCTCTCGGTTTGGGGGGATTTGCATGATACAACACGTTCTCCTCTCTCTCATGGGTATGAGAGAGGGATCCTCCCCTGGTAGCTCATGAAATGCCAGCATTGTTCCCTGATTGACTTGATGTTTTGTATCCGTGTGATGTGATGAGACTTACCAGTATATTTACCTCACTTGCAAGCACTTTAAAGGACGTTTTGGGGGATATTGTATTTGGTGCTTCATCAATTACTCGATCTCCTCTACGGCATTAATTTCTACTTCGCTCTGTTTCTTATGATCCTAAGGTAAATAATTATTGATTAACCCTCGACCGATACTTGAACCTAGCTACAGAATTCTTCTACTTTTGTAGTTTCTTCTATTGCGTAGGCATTCTATCATGCTAAGCGTGGAGGAAGTTCTCGTCTAAAAAGTCTCGATGATTTGAGACATGACGGCCGTGTGGGCTAAAAATGCAGTGCAGGGCTGCACTGTAATACACAGCATCCGCTCCCTTGTACCCTACCATGAACTTCAAGAATCCTGCGCGCTATTATGTGCTGGAAGTATAACGGCCCGTAAGAGACCTCCACAGTTTGGTTTTTGTCACAATTGTTACGGTTGCGGTGAGCGCGTTGGGAGATTACGTGGCGTCTATCTGTGCCTACTTATAGTAACCATAAGAGAGATAAGAAAGTTAGATTAAGCCATTTGGTTTAGTAGGATGAGTATTAAGCGATTGTTTTCGTATTGGCAATGCTCCTCGAATAAATCATAGGATTCTATGCCCAAAGAAAGGATTTTGACAAGCTCAGATAGCACTTAACTATCAGACAATCCTCCAAAGATAGCTTGAAGCTTTATATCCAGCTTCCAGCATTCTAACAGATATCAATCAATAAGCGAATGTTCATGTCCATAAGACCTCAACAAAACATATCTCACCTCTCCCTCCTGAACCTCCTCATCACCTCACCAATGCTTCTCTGAAATATCAACCGTATTAACATCAACACCCTCCTTAAACCACCTCTCGGCATCCTCAATCTTGACATCGTTCCCGCTCATCTGGCGCTTGCGCATGAGGCCGTCGGGGGCGAACGTCCAGTCCTCGAGCCCGTACGTGCGCCGCCACTGGCCCGTGGTGTCGTGCCACTCGTACCAGAACTGCACGGCGATCTTGTCCTCCGTGAAGGCGAACAGCTCCTTGCGCAGCCGGTACCCCAGCTCGCGCTCCCATTTTTGAGTTAGAAATACCTGGATGGCGTCTCGGCCTTGGAGGAATGTGGACCGGTTACGCCATACGCTGTCGGGCGTGTAGGCGAGTTTGATCTTTTCGGGATTTCTGGGGGCGGGTTAGTTGATGTTGCTAGTTGGTGAGGGAGGGGTCGGGAGAATAGAACGTACTTGGTGTTCCATGCATCTTGGGCGGCTTTCACTTTTATCTGTGCCGTCTCGGCTGTGAAGGGCGGGTATGGTGGTCTTCCCTCGTTTGCGGCCATTTTCAAAGTATCAAATTCAGTTACGGATGAGTCGCAAATGAAAATAGCAGGATCACAATGAGGTAAAGTTCGTCCGATCTCAACACCAGAGCTTAAGTGGAGTAACGATCTGTAGCATATTATCTATTCAGTTTCTAACCGCGCAGCACCTCTCTATTTATACGCAAATCGACTACAACAAGTCTACGACGAATTTCAACTAGATAGCTATCATTAAGGTGACTCCTTCACCTACATTGCCGTAAGTGAATTCCGGCCTTTCCACGATGCCGTTTCGGGGATGGCAGAATATCGGGGAATGGACGAACGAATAAACGGACGGCATTTGCTCGGTCTAGCTCGGAGCTACACGTTAATGAGAATACGGGATTTGACTTTGATTAACTAATCCATCAAGACGACGAAGTTTTCCTCATTCCCGCGGAGATTGTATGATATATAGAAGATTGCCTGCGTATATTTTGGACTGGACGAAAGCGATGATCTTCTCGACCGAGTGTTCACTTCAGGTGTTTTACGTGAGATGATGTGCGGGAGAGGGTGCGCAGGACCCTGCATCTTCTCCTCTAGGGTAGGCAGACTAAGTGAGGGGGAGGGGAAAAGAGCTATCCAGAACAAAACGCGAAAAGAAAATGAAAGAGAATGTCGTATTTGTACACCGCGCATTCACATCAATTGATTAATATAATTCATGACAACGACTTGGCACCAGATAAAAGATCTGACACTTATCTTAAGCTGAGCAAAAACACAAATAATTGCACGTAAAAAAGCCGCAGTATTATGTGATTGCGCCTGGGTGCGGATAGCCTACCGCCCGAGGAGGGGTAGCATCTGTAATGTTGTGTATATTATATCTGCATGCGAAGTAAGCCGACAAAGGCACTTTTCTTTTTACCGCCTCTTTCGTTTGCCTGGAACAGCGATCGACAACAATGCTAGAAAGATAAGTCTAGATTCCACGCGTTTCCATTGTCTCGATGATTTGAGTTAGTCGTTATTGCGCAACGTAACGTACAGAGGGACCCTGAACGGTAGAGGGGCAGCGTATCAGGCGGTGCGGTGCGGAAGACTCGGGTTTCGGCTCCGCTGTCCGGGTGCCATCTTGTTGTTGCGTTGAACAGTTGACGGAGAACCTTGATGGGCCTTCTTTCCCTCGATGAACCACCAGTTATGCCACCGCCTTACTGTACCTATGTACCTGCCAACAAAAAAAGCACATAGGTTACTCACTGTGTTACTTCCTCCTATACTCGGCGACCGGCGACCCCACCAGGCTTCTTCGTCGAACCCCGCCATGATGCACTTGCCAGCCCTCGAGCACACCACCGGGCCCGCCTCTTAGTAGCTGGCTGGTTATCCTTCCTCGGCTGTCTTCCTGCCTGCCTTGTCTGCACTGGTTACTCTGTTGTTGGCCCTGGATAACGCGATAATACCTAATCTAAGGGTCCTTTGCCTCACTTGCGTAGTCTGACATCCAATCCATTCACCTGCTTCGCTGCTACTTGCATATGTAACCCGTAGGCTAGTATTTGTATTTTGTCGTGTCACCATCCCTTCTTACTGTAATCCGTAAGTGAAAAAAAATAAAACAAACCCACCCCACTATCCCATCATCCATCCGTCTTGTCTGTCGTTATAATAAGCTCTCTCGGCACTCACTTCCCTCGACTTGGCTCTCTTCTTCCTCTCCTCTTTTCTAATCAAACAACCAGAGATACCCAACCCACTCCTCCATACCCAACACAACACAACACCAACCGCCAAAATGTCTGCCCTCAAAGCCGGTGATGCCTTCCCCTCAGACGTGAGCTTCCTCTACGTCAAGCCCACCCCCGAGACCAGCGATGTCCTCGCTTGCGGTATCCCCACCAAGTTCGACGCCAGTGCCGGTATGAATCTCCATACTCCCTTCCTCCCTCCCTACTACCGTAGAGATCAACTCGCTAATCATGTCTTTACAACAACAGAATTCGCCAACAAGAAGGCCGTCCTCGTCTCCGTCCCCGGTGCTTTCACCCCCACCTGCCAGGTCACCCACGTCACCGGCTACATCAACAAGCTGAAGGAGCTCAAGGCCAAGGGCGTCGACACCATCGTCGTCATTGCCTTCAACGACCCCTTCGTCCAGGCTGCCTGGGGCAAGGCCAACGGCATCAAGGATGAGTCTATCGTATGTTCATCCCCCCTCCCCATCTCTTCTCCTCCTATAGGGGAGATATATATATATACCAAGATCAACCAAAACTAACTCAATTAAAAACAGATCTTCGCCACCGACAACGAGGCTGCTTTCAGCAAGACCCTAGGCTGGACCCTGGGCCCCCGTACTGCCCGTTACGCCATCGTCGTCGACCACGGCAAGGTCGTCTACGCCGAGAAGGAGCCCGCCGGCGACGTCGGTGTCTCCGGCGTTGACGCCGTCCTCGCCGTTCTATGAACTACTTCTTCTACTCCTTCTTCTTCTGCTCTCCTTCCGCTCACTAAACTATAAGGTGTTGGTCGGTATGGATGGATGGATGGATGGGATAGGGGTTAGATAGAACGTCATAAATTAGAATAGAGGACAAATAATGAAATAAAAAAAAGTTAAATGAACTAAACACTGAACTATGAAGCTATTCCCTGATTACATGCTATGAGCACGAGATTATCTCATAAGCTGCGGCTCCTGAAGAATGGAGGGGGTATGAAGAAATCCATGAGGTTGATCCCCGTGAAGGCTAAAAATGCAGTGCTTATGCATGTCCCCTGACCCTCTTGAAATTCCACATGTTCTATATTTTGTACGCATTGAGGACCTGAGCTAATCAACTACATAGAAATTAGCATGGCCCTGATTCAACGAGAGGAATAGGATCTCGGTATCATTAACACCAGTTACCCTGAAAACCAAATCCCCAAGAAATACGAAATCGAGGTAGGTATTTTATGGTGTGAGATAAATACTAACACGTATTGCTTATGACGATATCATCGGTGTACTTTCTTTATATTTGAATTCTATCTCATATCGCAGAAGCTTGTCAGGAAACTCCAGTGAAATCAACATTGACTTGCGAATAGGTCTGTTTGCTCACATGGGACAATAGCCAAATACTCAATCAACTAACACATGATAGCTCAATCCAACTTTCATATATACGTTGATGAAGCAAGCTCAGGTAGGTACTACATGATAAAGTTACTACCTCGCTCAAGGTTAACTGTGATTATAATTGGGCAGAGCAATGTAACAGAAACCAAGGTCTTCCAGCCCCCTATGCTTCTATCACCTAATGGTGGCTTTCAAGATCACATACTTAGATTAGGAGCAACTATCTAAGGGCTAGGGATCCTGCGTCTTAGCTTCCAGATCCTAACGATGACTGTGATTCTGGGTATGAGTTACGGTCGTATGTTTTGACGTATAACGAATGCGTTGAAAGCTCATAATTATATTTCTCAAGCGAAGGGATTTGTTTGGATACATGTGGCACCTAAGAGATATAGCGCTTTCCAGAAGAGCGTAATAATGCAACGTCGTGATCCATAATGACAAAAAGTAACAATATGGTTGACTATACGCAAGACATCGAGGTCGGAACGTGGGCCTTGTCTCGTAATGATGGCGGGTTGCAGGAGAAATCGAAAACAGGTTTCTTTTTCTTGCCGTTCGTCTCTAATCGTCTTGTCTCGTCTCTTCTTGGACAACATTGAGAGACTTCTGTGCATTGCGCTTATTGTGAAGGGTGTTGGTAGGAATTATGCACGACGTTTGATATTTCATGTATCAGGAGTTAAGTGAACTATGTGTATTCTTATCAACGTTAGGAGCAGTGATGAGATCTTGCCAACACACTAAACTAAACGTCGATGAAGTTGTAATTTTTTATTTCTATATCTTGAAACTTGTACCGAAGTCTCATCCTAAAAAAACACTGCGTCATATGATGTAGAGTTTCTGGCTACTTAGATACGGACATTGCGCCTTGAAATCCTCCAATATAAATCCAAATAAGTTGCCAGTCGGCGATAGATGGTTCTAGTAGAACATGGTCATTCGACCTTTCAGTCTGCCATGTTATCACGAGATATCAACGTGCGGGAATAAAGTAGAATGTTCTGGACGTTACAAGGCTTCTATGGCCGCGCGCCATCGTACAACAGCAAGACATCTGCGACATTTTTCCTACCTGCCTGTCCCACAAATCGGTCAATTCTAATTCTAAGCAGCCATGTCTTGCTTGTCTTGTCTTGCCCGCATCAATCCTACACAGGGGAAAAAGGGGCGTGGCTCAGGTGGCGTGTGACGACCTGCCGCATCTTGTGTTCAATATTGCTAACTGCGTGTGTGCCTCTTGCTTACGACTCAAAATCAACAATAGGAACGCTTGCTTGTGGGATATTTTGAAAGGAAGGATGACAGCAGATAGGTAGATGTAGGTACCTGCATTAGTCTAAATGCAAGGGACAACTCAGCTTGACAGCGAGGCTTGAGACATACACACACATACAAACTCATCTGTCTAGCTTAGCTATTTAGCTTCGATCATAGACATGCCGAATTTGGCCGAGGACTTTGACTTTGTGAATTCAAACAGACAGATATTTGTGTTTTGAACTCCCACCCATCGAAGATAGCCCCTGCATTCATCGCACGTGTTAAATATTATCTAGAACAGGTACAACGCTCATACCGATCAAACGCGTGCACAGGTTCGGCAATCTCGGCTTCAGCTGCGAATGCAGGTACACCCGCCTGTATCCAGATCTTCTTCTTGTGCCTGTCCGTAATCTCTTACAAGGCCGGCCCCCTTGTATAATTGCGTAACAAATGGCGCATTTTGAACGGCGACCTCTTTACATACAACTAGATTCTATTCTATTGGCGGCGCCAGCAAGGTGGAAAGAGATCTGGTTGGGCAAATGGGCTCAAAGAACCCCATCGCTTATCTAGTTAAGCCTCCGTTAGGCTCAGCCCTAGTTCAGCTGAAAGGAAACTCGATGCTAGCTTCGATCTATATCGAGTCATTGGGTCATATCTATTGTTATTTAGGAGTAGTGCGTAAATCCCCGTTATCCATCATTTCGGTGTATGTAGTACGGAGAATTCCGTGCTGCGCTTCCTTTCACCTTACCCATGTAGATAAGATGCAGTTCACAATTACCTTTGCTTCGAGTCAATCAATGTCTCCTGAAGGTTTACCCCGGTATATCTTGTGATCCGGAATTTCTCAGTCTTGGTTGCTTAGTGTCATTACTTGCATTTCCTAGCTCTTTCAAATTTGCTTCTTGGCCATCCACCAGCGCCATTGATGTGTAAAATTGATTCAGACTGTCGCTACACACATGAGCTAACTGGTATACTATTGGATCGGGGCTCCGTCTCGTCTCAATTCTATACTGATTAGTTTGTACGCCGCCGTTGCCGCTAATTCCATACTAGTTAGTGATAGGCCTCCATTCGCTGCTGTCTCGGACGGATCTTGACTGCGGCATCAAGCTACATGCGGGACCGAAGTATGTTTCGCAACATGACTTTTGGCATATATCCGTCCGCACTAAAAGAAGCCTTACGCGGCAAATGTTGACGCCTTCATATATATGACCATAAGTTTTGAGCTGAACTTGAGAATGAATGGCCTTCGGATTGATTGAAATTGCTTCTGATACACATGTACTTTGTTTGTCAGCCGCGTGTGATTAAGACATATCTTCAAAATCTGAACCTATCAACACGTGAAAATCTCTGTCTTGTCTTGAGCGGAGAGCTTCTCCGTGATTGATCGAAGCCTTGGCGCAAACGCACAAATTAAGGAGCTAGTTTCGCCATTCGGCTCATATATAAGTCCCAGACGTCTGGGTCGTACACTCAATCGAATACCTACTTACCTTGAAAAATATCGTTGATCTGCAGACTTCTTCCGATATTTTGAATTATGGGGCTGCTTCCACTTAACTACCGACGTCCTGCCTACGTTGAGAAGCAGACGTCCAGACGGATCGATGGCGGCAGCGAGTTCGACGAGAAGAGCGATGCCTCCCTGAAATCTGGGCGCGCCGGCGTCACCTCGGGTATCCCCGACGCCCTCACATTTGATAGGATTGTCAATGGTGGAACATGCCCTGTGAGTTTTCGTATGGGAATGTCCTGTACTGCCCTCAGTGCTAACGGCACAAAAAGCCTTGTACTATCCGAGATTTCATGAACTACCTCATCTATATCGAGCATTCCGCCGAGAACTTGCAGTTCTTTCTGTGGTGTCGTGACTATGTCAAGCGTTTTCATGAGGCGCCCGCTTCCGAGATTGCACTGGCTCCCGAGTGGACGCCGGCGATGGAGGAGGACGCGATAATGAAGATTCAGAAGGACGCTGCTAGCAAAATGAAGAAAGAGTCACCCATAGTTAGGGAGATGTTCAAGGGAACCGACTTCGACAAGACACCCGATATGCTTCGTGTCGAGAGTAGGGATCCCTTCTCTACTCCGCCTGGATCCTCAGCTGGAGATAATATCTCGCTATCCGGATCTCAGGCCACGACGTACATCGGTCATACAGGGGATGCGTTTTCTGCGGCGGGTGTCAAGCGACCTTGTAAGATATACCATTCCTGATCCTTAGTACCCCAATTCGTTCTCATTCTTTTCGCAGTCACGATACAGCCTTTCCGAGCGGAGATCAACCGAGTCATCGCCACATATATTGTCGACGGATCTCCGCGGCAGTTGAACTTATCCGCACGTGAGCAAAAGGCCGTGGTACAGGCGCTTTCCTATACGACGCACCCGTCAGCCTTCACCACGCTCTCTCAAACAATCGAGACCACGCTCCGACAACAAGCACATCCCAACTTCATCCGGTGGACCATCTGCAACGGCAACCCGGCCCGGGTGACGTTCGCACGCGGTCTAGGGGCAGGAAGCATTATCCTCGCGGCAGTTGGGTCGATAATCTTGACGCTAAGTAGCGCGGGCCGCGGTTGGCGGGCGCTGTTCGCGTTCCTCTGGGTGTTTGGCATCGCGACGCTGATAACGGCAATGAAGGGGATGTGCGTGGTGCTGCACGGCTTGCACCACCGACACATACGGCCGTGGGAGCTTTTTGTCTCCGGTGATAACGACTCAGAGATGACGCTGGGCGAGGGAAAGCAGAGCTTCGACTCGTTCGGGTCGTGCAACAGTTATGAGGACGAGCCGTGGATTGTCCGCTACCGCCGCCGCTTCATCATACGAAAGATCTTTGACCGCGAGGTCTGGATTCAGGAGCCGGCGCTGCGCCAGATCCAGGACACCATCTTCCTGCAGTCGATGCTGTCGGCACTATTAGGCGCTGGGATCCTGACGGCTATCTTTGTGGCCGTCCCGGCTGGCGGTTTCTTCTAGTTTGGTGACGATGACGTTCACTGCTTATTATCTGTATGGCTGAACATCCTAAGGCCGGCATGGCCAGCTTTTACCCTCTTTCCGAGAAGAACGTTCATCTTGGAAACGGCATACACATTACACCCCGTTCCTTTTCTTCTGGTCTATTCTGGTCTATATAATCTATTTCTTCTGTTAATTTGAGAGGGAGGATACTTGTAGCAAGAGCAGGAAGATACCGGAATCCGGATTGGGATCGGAGTCGGTATTCGGAAACAGGACTAACTGGTTGATGTTCTTGGGCGGGTGGATTCGTATCTATAGCGATTGTAGATGGCACCGAGATTATGGAAGGAATAGTCCGTAATTGTAAAATAATTGACTAGGTTACCCTTACGACTTGCTGTCTTTGCTCTGTTTTGGATGTTTCTTTAATTAGCATCCAATTCAAATATGATGTAGCTAGATAGTGCTGGGGAAGCATCCTTCAATGGCTTACCTAACAAGGCTCATTAAGTAAGGAATTTGGAATGCGAATGTGAGGCTGATATTATGGTATGGGTTGCATTGATGCAACACGGCCATCCGCCTCCTTCATTGATGTCATTGCCTACCTTAATTGACATGGGCTATTCGACGTTCTTTGGTCCAGGCAAGGATTTCAGAGCTGGTTCCTATCGGTTCTGCGACACCAAGACTCGGAAACGGTGCATGTGCGTATTCGTATTGTCTCGGTCCCAAGGCTGAGAGATGGAGGCTCTTGCGTCGCGACTTTTTTTTTTTTTTTTTTTTTTTTTGGATGAGTGCTGTAGATAACTGGTAGGGGTCTTTGAGATACGCGTGGCTCTGGAGCAAGACAAGCTCCGATGGTCTCCACTAGCTAACCATATGCAGGGACAATGATTTGTGTAGGTGAACTTTGATTAAGTATCTGTCACCTGTCATGACATGGGTATCATTTCTTAGTAGGCGATGTTCAAGATTTCGAGTAATCTCGGCCTTTGCCCAACAGACACCTTGTTGGAATATTAGTAGAGATGATACGATTCTGCGTTGGGTAGGCGATTTCTTGGGTAGGGAATTAGGTTACCTGTAGTTATAGGCTATCTAGGTGCCTACTGGTCGGTTTTCAGGGGACAGCAACGGGCAGCTTATGTGAGTAATCTGGTTTATGTAGGTAGGGACGAACCCCCACAAGACCCCTCGGGAATTACCCCACCAAAACCCATCCATCCATTGTCGCCGGACCCTCTTCTCTGCTCACCCTCGATCACCAAGCTTTGCGATCCCCCGACCGAATGTCCCTATTACTATCTCCTACCGAACAGATATGTCAGATTGACTCACCTGCCTCGTTTCGACACAGACCTAGGATGTCATTCATGCCGCCCTAAATAACCATCACCCCTTCGGCTTCTGTGCCGCCTATGTCTTCATTTGCTATCCTTATCCTATCCTATCTCGTGCCATCTCTTATAGCCTCGTTCCCTTTGTCAACATATTCTATGACTCCGCCAAGAATTATATGAGAAGAGGACTTAGAACCTTATGAGTCGTGTCGCAGGAGCGGTGCGACTCATCAACCAACTGCCACAATGCCCCAATCCCAAGCCAATGCTCATGCCGATACGGCCATCGCTGCTGGCGATGATATAGACCATCACGAGGGGAACCCACGGCCGCGCGCCATGACGAGTACCGCAACTACCATCGCCGAGATCGACAGCACAATATCACATCCAGGCTCGGTGCGCATTAATGTCAAAGGTGCCTTTATTGTTGACGGTACCGAGCAGCCGAGCACACCTGCCAATGGCTACACCAACGGGAGCTATCACGAGGGGAAGGACATTAGGTTACCCAACCACACCGCCGTTGTGAGCCATATAGCTGTGGATGTCAGTGCGGTCCTGGTCAAAGATTGACAGCTTGAAACACGAACTGATTCTCGTATGGGTAGATCGGTGGCTCTCTTGCTAAGCTCGTCTACTTTTCCCGCGAAGCGCATTCGACCGAGCCCGGAGGGAGACTTAACTTCCATTCATTCGAAACAGATCATATTGATGACTGTATAGAGTTCATGCGCCACCTTAAGGACAACCAATTGGCTCTCAATGGCTCCAAGCCCAACGACCTATGCATTATGGCTACTGGCGGCGGCGCATTTAAGTACCACGACAAGATCAAGAAAGCTCTAGGTGTGGACGTGCTGAGCGAAGATGAAATGACTTGTCTTATAATAGGTGAGGCTGCTGCAGACACGACTGCCGAACCTGCCGAAAATTAGAGAGTGCTGACAAAACAATAACGAACAGGGCTTGACTTCTTTATAACTGAGATACCTCGCGAGGTCTTTACATATTCGGAGACCCAGCCCATGCAGTTCGTGGAGCCCGAAGCCGACATTTACCCCTACATGCTCGTCAACATCGGATCTGGTGTCAGCATACTCAAGGTGTCTGGACCGAGGAAGTATCAACGTGTAGGCGGCACTTCGCTCGGTGGGGGCACATTATGGGGTCTTCTATCTCTCCTCACACCGGCTGAGAGTTTCGACGATATGCTCGACATGGCTGCCCAAGGCGACAACGCTAAGGTCGACATGTTAGTGGGCGACATCTACGGCACAGACTATAACAAAATTGGGCTCAAGAGCACCGCCATCGCGAGCTCCTTCGGAAAGGTATTCCGTATGAAGCGTGAAGCCGAGAATGAAGCCGAAGACAACGGCAACGGCATATCCTACGATCACCAGCCTGACGAGCCAATACATGATCCCTCAAGCCAAACCTCCACCCAAGCCTCACAGCCACGAACTCGGGCCGACGCGCCGTCCCGGTTTTCCGCCTCCGACATCTCGCGCTCTCTACTCTACGCCATCAGTAACAACATCGGGCAGATCGCATACCTTCATTCTCACATCCACGGCTTGTCGCACATCTACTTCGGCGGCTCGTTCATCCGCGGCCACCCGCAGACTATGAACACACTGAGCTACGCTATCCGGTTCTGGAGTAAAGGCCAGACACAGGCGTACTTCTTACGTCACGAGGGCTACCTCGGTGCCGTCGGCGCGTTCCTAAAGCGTCAACCCCGCAACTGGGGCCGTAGGGGCAGTTTCGAGGGGGATGGCGCTGCGCTAGAGGATCGCCTTCGGAAACGCAGCGAAGCTGGACAAGGGGTCGAGGACACTTCGGCGGTCTGAACTCGTCGAATGATTTTGGATAATCTTTTGCGAAACAAGCCCGGATGTGTTGGCATGGCATAGCATGGCGCCATGAAGCGTTCTTGCGGGATAGCTACCTATCGTGTTTGCGATCTACCTAGCGCTCTTGGATATGGATTGTTGGGGATGATAGTTAGAGAAAGGAAGATCAGGATACCGCGCACGTATATATATACTAACAATAGGAACAATACCCACTCGATTTATTTCAACAATTAATGCGGAATAGAGACTTATAAATATCAACGCTTAGACTAAGTTATTTATTTCTGTGTTGCCTGTACCAGAGAAACAGTCGTGTGTTTAAAGTTTCGTCACAAGATAAACATAAGCTTAACAGATTGCGACTTGAAGGATGTGGCGATTGTCAGTACGTTGAAACTTTGTAGTAGGACACGCCTTCTAGTTAGGATCTGACGTAGGGGTTCCAATTATTCATGAAAACCTTCCTGATAAACTATTCTCAGATCCATAGGGAATTCGGTCTTCATCGAGTACCTAGCTAGTTAGCATATCTAGAGGAAGGCCTCAATATTCGAAGATACGAGACTCCAGACAAACCGGCATGTTAATCATTAAGTAAGAAAATATCCCATGGTAATTACTCATAATTCGAGATATGATATTATGCTAAATAAATGTGATCATGTTATGAAGGTGCCAGATCAACTCGATCAAGCTTTTCAACAACACAATTACTAAACGCCTACGATATGTTTAATATGCAAGTAGAAAAAGTGATATTACGCATCGAATTGCGGGATGCAAAGAGTTTAAAACACCCAGGGAAAAGATGTGGTCAATAAAGGTATCATTTATTCTTTCCTTTATTGTCTGTTGTACATGAAAGAACTCTTCGTCAACAACACCGTCCCTCTCTGCCTCTTATACGAATGTATAACGCAAGAAGGCGCCCGATTAGATGTAGACGGGAACATGTTGAGATAGCTAGCTGATCTGCGTGGAGAGGGAAAGCACCAGGACACAAGTATGCTAATCTATTTATAGCTAAGGATGGATAGGTAGGTGGAAAGCTGAAGCGAAAGAAGATGAAGCGACCCTTTAAAATCGAACTCCTACGCTAGAATGTGCCGAGAGAAAATAAGGGTGATAAAAAAGGGAAAAAGATCATAAGGATTGAGCTAAGCTTAACTTCATCGATGAGCCGAAAACTGTTAACTCCTTATAGTCCAGCTTGCCATGAGTCATTTCTGTCTGCTGCTCTGCTGCTTGGCCATTCGGATTGGTTCGTCTAATGAAAACGGCTTTTGTTGGAGTAGGTGCGCGCGATTAGAGGGTCATATCTTTAATAATCTTGGTTGGCAGGCGTTTCCTGCATTGCATATTTGTTTATGACGAGAGAAGTGTTGGTTTCAGTGCAAGGATGGGAAATAAGTTGGTGCGGCTCTGGTGGATTGAAACGAGGATGCGGTCACTGGGTATGATAAATGGCGATATCGCCTCTTTCTACCTGACTTGAACGCTCATCGGCATATCGCTGGCGGCTCTGGAGTCATAAAATGACTAGGGTTCCAAGACGTCATACCCTGAGGCGCACTTGTGTCGAAGACGAATTCAAATAGGTCGTCCGACATTTCTGAATTATCGTGAGGGTCAGACAGGAATTCCACACCGGGGCTACTCGGTCTCGATTCTGGGCAGGGCGCGGATAGGTCACTCCATGGTTCCATATCTTGGTCGTCGCGGGAATAGGGTTCGCTAGAGAGGGGTCCGAGTTCATCGGAGAGGGATTCGATTTCGACTTCTTCGTCATCCGAATCCTCTATCTCTATTGTGACTATAGCGGTGTTGTCTACCGCAGCATTGACATCTGCTTCTTGCTGCTCGGTGCGAGGAGGTACGGAGTCGACGAGACTGGAAGGTGTGCCGTATATGACACAGTGCTCATGTTTCTCTCTTGAACCACTGATCACACAGTGGTCTGGCCTATGAGCCGCGAATATGCAGTGAAGATGGTGACTTGAGCCGAAGTTGCAGTCATCGTCTGTGACATGTCTATGCAGTGGGTTCGGGTTTAAGCAGGTTGGCCCAAGGTCCGAGAAGCGGCAGGGGCATCGGCAGAAACCCTATGCAAGGTATAAGCATCAGGATCTTCGTGATGACTTGAAAGAAAACCGAGATTAGCTACCTCAGGTGTTTTTTCCTGGATTCTTTCGATACGCTCCTGAAGAAGAGAACTAGTGCTCTCTTCGTCGCTGGAAAAATCATCTTTGAAGAACCCGTAGTTCTCTGAATCCCTGTCACTTGCTGTGTAAAACCGTCGTCGACTGCTTTCTCGTCTAGACCAAGGAACCTGACGAGTGGGCATCCTGGAACGTGCCCTGAATCTCTCTTGAATGCTCATATACTGCTTCACGAAAAGCGCCTCTTGTCTCTCTGGTCCTAGTCTCGTGAATCCCGCCAAGCTAGAAGGAAGTAGTTTAAATCCGGCTTGTTCTGGGAGACCGATCTGTTGTGCCACTGTTGGTAGATACGTCTCTTTTGCGTAACCATGTTTTCCGGGACTGCTAATAACAGTGTAAAGATCTCCATCTGCCGCCTCATGAGTTGGGACCCAGCACACTTTTGAGACAGGGACCGTCAAATATTCGAAATTCGATAGGTTGAGAACCCGAATATGACTTTCTCGGCAGCCTTCATTCTGTTGTAGGCATACCCATAGGGGAAAGTGGTCCTTATGAGGGTCTGAAGAGATATAGACACCATGTGCAGCATGGCGGTATACGGTCCTATCGTTATCATCTCTAAGCAACGTCGCCGTATGGAGGGTACGAGGCTCTCCCATATAGTCTCCGTCGATAGCACGAACAATGATTTGAGGGAATGTTGCTCTCAAATCGACATTGGGCGACTGTACACGCACAAGTAAGCCATTCTCCAACAAGCGATAATTCCTTACGAGCACCCAAAACTGAGGCCAGAACTGAGGATGAATCGCCATTGGTGCTCACCGTTAAAGGTTTCAACGGTTGGCCAGTGATTGATGACTAGATGCCCAGATAGAGATCTGCGAATGATGCAGTTATGGCAAGTCAGGCATATTTTAACACGAGCTGGGTCTTCACGCAAATTTAAACATGGCCGAAGGTGAGAGTAAGCGGGCACAGAGCAAAATATCATTTACGGGCTTTTCAGATGCTTCTTCATCCATAATGGCTGCATCAAGGAATAAGCCGCTCATGGCGAAATCAGGGTGTACATGATTCATGACCAGGAAGAACTAGTATATGTCTGTATCATTCCTGGATCAAGGACGATGTGCTTAGACGGATTTTGGAGTGAGGATGCGTTAGGTCAACCATTGGGGCTACTGTATTCATTCCGGATTGTGGAAAGAGGATCGGCCTTCTATTGGTCTCAGATGCAGCGGCCAGGTGGCGGCGGGGGAATGATACAGAGGTGATTGCGCCACTTGCTTCTGCTTAGGGGTGCATTAGTCTAATGGTACAGATATGGGCGTTGCCGCTCGGGTTTCCGATAATGGTAATAGCCCGGTGTACCACGTTGACAGGATTCGATAATAAGAGCCTGATTGCAGGCTCGTGGGATTCGGCCAGCGATGCAGCCGTGGTACGCCACAAGGGTTGATGGTTCCCCAGAGAGTGCTGCTGCGGGAGCGCCCCAGAGATCAAGGCATGTGTCTCTCGTGTTAGCCACTTTTTCCCCTGGTTGTTGTTGAAGTCTTCGCTGTCTGATCTGCCGCGTTTGCTGCTTCTTCATGCTGTTCTTTCCGTAGTAGGACCTTGGCAACCCATTCTTCTACTTCCCGTTCCGCCTCCTCGTCAGTCTTACCCCCCGGTGGGCCGATGTGTTTTCGAGCCATCCTCCTCAGATCATCGATGTTAGATATGTCAAATGCCCACGATATACCACCGGTCATCATGATAGCGAAGCCCAAGACGTTGAGTGTAGCCAAGTTGAGAGCTTCCAAGGCAATAAGAGAGCTGTCGGAGCCAATCGTGGTGACGGGCCGGTTGCTCTGTGTGTAGAACCTCGGTATTGTTGCCTTGGTTTTCCTGACTACCGATCGTCTTGTGATAAAAGTGGCAAGCGAAAGAAAGCCGGCACCGGCGAAAAATAAGCCCAATTGCTTTAGTGAGCGTTGTGACAGAATGGACGGTCGAGTCTCGAGCGGTGTCTGTGCTTGTACTGGGGGTATGGGATCGGGCTGGGGAGGCGGTGAGGAAAGTTTCGATGTTGACTCGCTGTCCTTGGGCATCGTCATTGTTGTGCCGAACGACCACATCTTGCTTGTGGCCCTAGCTGGTGCTGCGCGGATAAACTTTTGTGAAGCTGTCTCGAAGGGGAGGGAGATGGGTAATTAATTAATTGGATTGATGCAAATTGATCAACGGCTCCGGTTCCCCGGATTTTATTTTACTCTAGTCCAATCTGGGCCTAGTCTAGGTCACAGAGTGGGGTCATATGGGTCCCGCTCTGTACCTAGTATCTTGATATCGATTATTTTCAAAGTTATGTATTTTTAGCCTAGATCTTACAACTACTTAACATATTCGTTTACCATTTCCCGTTCGTCTGGTCGACAATATACCCCGTCACAATTGCAAATACCGAGCTACCTATCCATTGAAGATAACTGCATGCTTACATATCGTCTACTAGAATCACCGGTTAATTTGAATTCTTACTCACCTACCGACGGGGGAGGGAGTAACTAACCTGATCAGAATGGAGAAAAGAAAACCAATCATATTCATAAATGGGCATCTAGGGCGTCTATTAGATAGGCGACGAGTTTGTTGTTGATGTCGTCGAATCATCTAGTGTGTATCGGCCGACGACGTCCGCTCGTCGTGGCGCGTGGAGGGGAATTCTCCTCCAAGATGACGTCCTCGAGTCCAGTATGAATTGTTGCAGCCACTCGTCGCTACATAGGCTGCCTTCCCACTCTCTCCAGGTATGTTTACAGTCTGGAAAGAGCAGCCAAAGGATGCGCACCGAGAGCCGTAGCACCGGTAGGAGACTCTCCAGCTTAAATAGCAACCAGTATTCCTCCGGAGGCGTGGTGCGCTCAGCACACTCAGGGTACACTTCGCTCCAGTGAACCGGGTGTCTATCCTCAAAATCCTTGCTCTTTTCCATAATCCGGAGCGCCTTGTTGATATACGTCAGGCAACCCTGGAAATGCCACACTGACCCCTGTTGTGGCTGATTTTCTGTGACAGCACGGTGCGCGTGGTATGCCGCGGATGTGAATCGCCTATATGCAGTTTTGCGTTCAGGTCGAAGCCGGGACTTTTCAACTTCGATGTTGAGATGTGTATAGAATTCCGCAACTTGGTCTAGTGAGGGTATCCCGGGCAGCGGGAACGGGACCGTGTCACCACCAAGCCGGCCATGGTCCCGGTACAAATCGCCGACACACTCCCCTCCGCGTAGCCGCCTCTTGGCATAGGCTAACACGAAGGAGAATTCAGTCAGATGGCTCATTCTTGAAGGGTTCGTAGATTTACCAGCTTTTCCGAATCGACCTCGATTGGTTTATTCAAGACAATTCTCGCAGCCCAACGCACTGCGCACTCTCGGCCAAATTGCCGGCAGCAGAAGGGGGCAAACCTTCGAAGTAGGCTATGTTCTGCATGAACTCTTGCGGAGAGTCTCCCAATCGGTCAGAAAACAGGGTACAAGTACAGTCTCACTTTATCCACATCGCTGATGAGACATTTTACCATAGAATCTTTAAGTGACAGTTGAACGTAATACACGAGGCATAGATTTATATAGATGTGCACAGCAGAGCGAGCGGAAGATGGCCCTTCTCGCGATACTATACTAGATCTACGGTGCATGCCATTTAGGATGTCGGTGTGAAGTCTATCTAGTCTCCGCGCCTCTATGTCTGAGGCCCTTTTCTTATTAAAGTGACCCCTGCTTAGTGCCAATCGCTATGCTACATCAACGTGACCGGGGGCTATATTAAACACGCGATCTTGCATAGATAGATAGCCACATCCACAGATCTAACACGTTGCGTTGGCAGGACCAGGACATGAGTAGTGCATGGCCCGGTAAGTCCCTAAATGCAGATGTACTGCGTACTTGTGTTTATAATCATAGGTACCTGGTGGAGAACCAACGTTGGCGAATCATTGCCAAGGGAGATCCATTTCTTTTGGGGACTAGATTAGTAAACAATCAACTTCAACATCGCCATGCTTCACCCACCAAATGTTTCATAAGTTCCTTGGCAGTTGACAACCACGGTACGCTTAGACAAGATAAGTAAGACAATGGGAAAGAACAAAGCTGTTGCGAAACAGCCGTTGCACAAGAGATCTGATCACACAAGCCACCACGCGGACGCACATGCTCCTGCAACGAGCTGGCCACCATTTCGGCCTAGCCTACCAGTCACTCCGCTCACCTTCGAGGCGCCCATCCCCACACTAGAAGATCAGATTCTTGTGCTTCGAAATTTTTGGCCCAAGAGCCTGTGTCGGGAATATCTCGCTTTTCTGGCTGGGCTGCCGTTGACGACAACTCCTGGCCGTCCGAAGCGGGGTGAAGCAACCCGAGTCAATGACCGCTTCCAGACGAACGATGCTCGCTTTGCTCAGAGACTATGGCTTGAGACAGGGCTGAAAAATGTAGTGCTGGAACCCTCCGTTAAGCACTTGTGGTGAGGGGGCTCTCGTCAACCTTCTCGGCTATGGGTCGGTCAACCCGCTGACGCAGACGAGCAGGGGCGGTGAGGTCGTAGGACTCAATCCGAACGTACGAGTTTATCGGTATTCGAAGAACCAATTTTTTGATTGTCACTGTAGGTGAAGTAATGAATGATTTCACTCCATCCTCTTCTTTGCCCCTATCGGGCTATCTAGGTCATTCATCATCCGTACCCTTCTCAGCGTTCCGACGGCATATGCAGCAACGAGACCAGCATATTGCCCTACCTAACCCCGCTACTACGACATGCATTCTTCAATCCTTGCAGTCCTTGGTGGCTTGTGCATGCATATTCTTTAGGCTTCAGCGTCTTGTGCAGTAACAATTCACCCCGCGTCGTAGCCGTATGGCTGTGGCGTTGAGCTGATCCAGCTGCCTGTTTTCAATAGTATGTGCTGTGTGCTGTGATATTAACCTTGAGCTGCCTACTAGATGACGATTACAACCTAGTCGATGTTCCATCCGATGATGGTTCCGAAAGCATTCGGGCTAAAACGACATGGACGGCATTGTTGTACTTGACCTCGGCGGCTGATGGAATGCTAGGGGGGGAAACGGTGTTCTACCCCCATGATCGTAAATCGGCACGAGAAGAGATTGTCATACCTCCGGAAACCGGCACGCTGCTTCTTCATAAGCATGGTGACAACTGCTTATTGGTAAGCCTATCTGCTATTGTTCGAGAAGATCGTCATGGTACATATCCTTGGGACGAATTATTAACCAATCACTCTATCAGCATGAGGGTCGCGAGGTCATAGCCGGCCAAAAATGGATCATCCGGACGGATCTCTGCATACGGCGATGAATCCAAACCCAAGATACATAAGTGACGGAAACATTTTTATGTGACCTGATACATGGTGATGGCACCAGAGTATCAGAAAGACCACATATCTCGGGTTTTTATCGTCAAGGATGCTCTATCGAGCGGCTTGCATCTGTCGCAAGTGGACGAACCGTATCGATGCAAAAACCTTCATGCTCCTGGGTTCGCCTCCTCCGTTCCCCTCTCACCACGCACATGGGCGCCCAACTCTATGTTGATGATAGGGTAACAATGCATCACTCGAATAGGACTCTGGTCTTCCAACCCAACAATACTACTGCATTGCTAGCGTGTCTCGGCTGCATGCTTACACGGTGAAGCATTTTCCAATCCTTGGATTTGCTTGCTCTTACCTGAGACTATTGGCATATCATGAAATAATTATTGATCGTCTTTGCGAGTCGGTTGTCATTTCCAATTCGAGAAAATTATCTCCTACCCGGAATCAATCGTCGATCCGAGAAGTAAGGCTGTTGTCATCGTTCCGTCCCTTGATCCTTGACTATCATCTTAAGCAACGGAAACTTTTCGTGGCTTATGTAGGATGATGTCGAAGCTTCTGTAATAAGGCGGACAAATCAATCCCGCTGCAGAACGCACGCCGGCGCCTGCAGCTAAAACTTCGCAACTGTTTGCCACCACGTATGGAAATAGGCGAGGAATAAGCTACGATTTCTCTGGAGCTAACAGAGACACTAATAGGTTTAATTCAGCCAGCGAGGCTGTTGGTGAAATCATTTTGAACCTATCTAAACCTTGCCGCTCTCCTAAAGCTACCTCAAAGCCCAGGAACATAACAACAAAGAGACGGATCAAACATTATGAATCTCTATTCATTCTACTAAATTATTCGCCTTAATATGTCTTTGAACAATGTGACCCTTCCCAACACTACCCTTGATATTATTGTCGTCCACATTCCAACCATAGCATCCACAGAGCTGTCAGACATTTTAGTTTCAACAGTGGCTGCCAACTGAAACATCGACTAGGGTATTCCCCGAGATACAACTTCATGCAGGTATACCAGATATAGAAGTGTCGCCCCCACACCACGGCTGTAACATAATCGCGCCAAATAGTCCTAGGCGGCGGATATACGCAATCGTGCAACCACATCGTGAACCGAGTCTCCGCAAATCGTAGAGGGTAAATGCGGCTCGACGTAGCAATGTGCATTCTACTGCTGCCATGTCGCCTAATGTTGCCAAAACAGCATTTCACAAGAAGACGAAGCATGATATTTGATCAGCGCCTTATTTTTCGGGTTCGTTACAACTGTGCAAACCCTGGATTATACGTAGATATCAACCACAGTACGTCCAAGACCACCGGGTAGACGACGCGTAAGGTAACACCCGCTGTTTTTATAAGAAAACTGCAGCTTGCTCTATGATAGTTACGTAAACTCTGTATGATAATATAATAGGCGCTGTAAGCATATTTGATAGATATCTTCGAACGAACGGCCCGTGACACGCCGCGCCGATGTCAGGGCCACTAGCATTGCCAAGCCATATACACGTAGTTGCGCAGGTTGCGTGATCTGGGTTACACTCTTCAAATATTTGAAATTATTGACAGCTTGGCGACTTTGGACTAAGCTAACTAACTAGGTGCTTCTCGATCATATGTACGTTATCCCGTTACGTTATCGCGGAGAAGTTGCACAGCCTTACTTGTTATACTATGTGAGTAGATAGGAAGCTAAAGTGGGATGATTCATGGTTGTCTCAAACGAAGATGATGTCGCGGAAGTGCCGCTTCAACAAGACCATAGTCAGAGCTGTGATTGTGAGGCAGGCAAAACGTGAGGCAACGTTCGTGCATACTTGCGTTATTATCCTGGAGCGGCCGCAAACTCTTGACGTCATGCTCGCGGCAATAGGCCAGTTCACATGCCAGTTTTTTTGTCGGGACTCATGATAATGATTCTATCTCCAAAACGAAAAACACTACGAACCAATGTTTACTCGGAAGAGACGAGATCTCACCGACGTGGTTAGCCACAAGGGTCATCCTGGAACCTGCCATCGGGCAGCTAATTCCGAAAACTTAGGCTCAATCTAGTCATATCTACGGTCTATGAGGAAGTATATACTCTAAGACAAGCACACCTCAGGACGGGTCATCCACTTAAATGAGAGCATCTGAACACAACATGTCAGACACTAAAAAAAGGGAAGTACTTCCGGCGACTTAAAAATTCTGATGCAGAATTTCCGCGTCTAAAAGCCACGTGAAGCTTCTGTCGGTCTCCGAAAGCGCAAGCCAGCCATAGCCGTGATCTATCCTACCCGGTGACGCACTCGGGCCGCACATTCTCGGAGTCGAAGGGGGCAATTTGTCATTAGATTGACACTATTGAATGCATAGATGACGATTGATTGTCGGCTGGCTGGCTGCATTTGCATATAAGAGCAGCACTGGAATGGATGGATGGGGTGTGCTGTACCGTTCCCGCTGCAGATGGCGTACCCTCGTGCATGATGAGGCTGGCTGCATGGTCCTTTTCTGTGTAGGTACACGCCCCGTGACGGTTTTATAGAATACGCCTTACTTTCGATCCTGCAGGTCATTGACGTGAGTATTGGGCCGAGTGAAAAATAATCGCTCAACTCTTTTTGAGAATCGGGACATGGGAAATGTGGAAAGCCTGACTTTGGTTGTTTCTGGTGAACTATGAAGAGCACTCGTCAGAGCAGAACCGATAATTTTCAAGTCTTGTTTCGACTCAAGGCTGAGTATTTATGCATCGGTATGGATTTAACCAAAGTTTGGATCAGCTATGTCTATTGTTGGTTGGGCTACGATACTGGCAGAACCTTGATCTGATACTCCAGTCATGTCGATATATTTAAATAGAAGATTGTTATTAAGTACACTTCAAGGCTTCCTTCTAAACATTACTTAGAATTTAATTGGCACCTAGAAGGTGCTGTGCTCAGTCGAGCCAGATGGTCACTAACAGATTCGCTATGTTCATTCCCGCCATTCTGCTCTGCAATTGCCCGATAAGACAGCAAATATCACATATTAGCTTTACTTTCCTTGCAGCCTATTGATATGAATAGGTATTTGTTAGATTAGAATTAGAAATGTCCACATTTGGAGAAATGTAGTTACACTCTGTAGTTACGAATCGTAAGTAGTCGGGGGATTAGCAAGTGAAGTCGTCCGTCAAAGAGCAGACATCCAATGTCCAAGTAGTATAACCAGGATAGAGAATATGAAGGTAGATGGAGGCGACATATCTTGATTCTGAGAGTAGCTGATAGGTTTACATAAGAATCACAGCCGTTAATTGTTGCATGATCAAAGATGTTACTATCGGGATTACTTCCGTCAAGGAATTTTCATCAGGCAAAATTCCAGGGGATGGCGAGCGTGTCGCTCTGAAATTCAGCAAGTGTCGAGTAGCGCAACAAGAAAGTCTTCGTAAGTATGCCACTCGGTAACCGCGCATAGTCTAGCCATTTGAATTTCTTCGTTCAAAATTGAATGGTGAGGTATGAGTTAAGGCCCAGGCCTTTATAGTGGTTATTTTCTGAAGCATCTGGCTAGAATATATATTTTCGGACCTAGTGTCTTGAGACCGATACGAGTACAGTGTTATTGAAATCATCAGAAGGAATTCTAGAGAATGCCTTTGTTATAACTGGACGGGGTCAAATAGAATACGTTTCAGAACAGGAGCTCGGCGAAGCCCTATCACAATCTTTTAGTATCGAATGCTGGAATTTCGATAGTCTTCATAGAAACGCGTCGAAAGAGACGTACTAGTTTGCCATGTCTATATAATGACAGACCTATACCTGAAAATATAATAGACATAAGGACTTACAGCCCAACTTTGCAGGAAGATTTTATCACAGCAGAGTCAGAACACTACGAATATTACACAATGGAAATTGTCAATAATAGCAACAGGCTCATGAATCCTCATGAAAAGAGACTTATTGACCAGAATTGGAAATGGGTGAACATCAACACTATCAACCCTACTCAGTTTAGTCGGGGTGCAGCAGTAGTTGATCACAACGGTCGACCAGATCGTCTCAACGAACACTCCCACCACAGTGAAAGCACACATTTTGTCATCTCTGGCGACCTTCGCATCCAAAGGACTTACGGACCACGCTTGCTTTACGAGATATCAGATGAGAAGGGTGCTAAAAGGCAGGACCACGTCCTGCCAAAAACACGGTACAGAGCAACTTCGAGACGCGGATGCACGTTCGTCGAGGGACACAGGTGCCTTAGCCCGGAATCGGCTGAGCGCTTCATTTCCCGCGGCACGCTGAAGGTGGTCGATAAGAGGGCACGTAGATTTTTTCCCACGAATGATCAGCTCGGAATATGGTTACGACAGGTCAAATTTGACCCCAATGGCAAGGCTCGTCCAGCGATGGGCGAGATGCCTATATTGGATACTACGGGTGTTTCTCCAACTATTCCGGACGATGTTCATGCTGATATCTCGCAATGGTTTGAAAACGAGTGGCGCATATCGAGAAATGACCGCCAAGTTGCTTCGGGCTTATGGAGCTTCATAATCCTTATATTGTGCGTTGGGATTGCTTATTGGTTTTGAATGGGAAAATATGTGTCAGGAACTTTCTCCTCATCACAGCATGACTCTATTCTTTGATGGTGTTTAGATCTTAACTCGGCGTATTAGTGAAATATCAGCCTTTTCTGCTTGAAGGCTCAGACGACGGTGTTACATTAGTTTGATTGTTGAGAATTAGGAAAGAGAATAATTTGGAGTGCTTGATAACAAATTGCGAAAGTGCCGTGAAATAGAAGCGCTGGCAGAAATCCCAAACTACATTTTATCAGGGACCTAACTCACAACTACCCTATGATATAGAACTAGTAGATTATGTGTACATAAGTGACTGAATCCCCTTTTGATTTAGGTGGTTCGGGAATCAATTGATCAATCTATTGATCCCCAACATCTTGGCTGCAGACAGGCCTCTATTCACTCCGCGGCATTTATTCTCTGATATATGTACAGTCATCTTATCGATCAACTAGCCACCTTCGATAGACCAACTGCAGATTTCAAATCAGCTCGTATCATTCCGGCTACAGTTAGCCCATCTTACCTCAAGAGCATTATGGTATTAGAGCCTGACATCTGTTCGCCGTGAGCTACGGTCCAGTCTGATACAGCCCATTACGTGCAACTTTGCTCCTCTGTCACTTAATGTTTAGCATAAATAATTCGATGATCAATGCCGCAAGGTGGCTATAAGTTTCCAAACGAAAGAATCAGGGACGAAAATTTCTTCAGTACCATCTATAGTGGCTCTACTACACCTTTATCTAAGAAACCCAAACTCTCCCGGAGCATGGGATCGATATAATTACACGAGGTCGAGGTACCTGACATCAATACCACGTTGTCGCAAGATATCTAACTCAATCTTGAAAGCACTATTTGGATTTTCTTGCAGATCTGCGCGAAATTCAGTAAGATCTATTGGTAGTTCCTTCAGTCGCGGGTCTTCGAGGAATGATTCTCCGGTCTTGTGATCAAGATAACAAGGATGCCATCGTTCCGAGGTCTCATCCAAGACATAAGCTACTCGAGTATGCTTCGGCAGAGGTCCGAGAAGTGCCTCGCCCATCGAAAGTCCTTCTACAAAACACTCACCCACCACAAGAAATTCTCCGCTATCGAGTGGCCGTAGCAGCATAGGCGCATCGCATCCTAGGAGAACGCAAATTTTGTCCCCTACTTCGGCCGACGGCGGCGCAATGCCGACATATCCGCCCGCACAGTTGACGAACTGTTTGTTGCTGATACTTGAGCGCATCTGAATAAGGAACTGTCGACCAGGATTTACTAAGTCAAAAAATTTCTCGTCATTTTCTGAGTTGCATATCATCAGCTCTATAGCCTGTATTGCTACAGCCAAGTCCAGCCCTCTGTCCGAAGACGGTCTCATGTTATCTTCAACCGCATCGCAAACAAGAGTTCTGGCAAGAGCTTCTACCACGCTGATACCTGTACAATACTGTGTGTCAATCTGGGTTGTGGATAGGAGTTCTCGGGCTTCTTCATAGACACCTCGCCACATCCTTTCGTAAAAATCAGGAATTGGCCGACAATCTTCGACAACTGTCGCTACCACGCCGGCTACTCTTAAGGTTCCGTTTTCCAGAAAGCTGTACTGAGCCTCTATGGAAGAGGAGGCAAGAAGTGGGTTGCTCCTCAAGGAGTTTGTGGTTTTTCTTGTCCACGTAGGAATCCAACTTGGACTGGGATCTCCAGCTGCCAGTTCGCAATCACGAAGAATGCTAAGATTGTCGGTCCGTGATACCATCTGCTGGACTATCTCTTGGTAAAGTTGGGTACAGGGCTTGGTGTAGTCCGGTCGGGGACAGAACTTTCTTTCCGTCTCCCTCAACATTGACTGGAGTGCGTAGATCCGGTCGCGTGGATCGCGACAGAGGCAATTACCCAAGATGTCCCGAAGGTCAACAAATGAGATGGGAAGAAATTGAAAAATGAAACCTTGTAGCTGCCACAGCCTGCGAACGCACTGATCGCCAAGTTCGGAGTCGGAATGGTGCTTGAAGTGTATGCATCGAAGAGCGAGATGAAATGCGGACCATGGAACTTCCTGCGGCCCGCATCTGACTACTGCTTCAGAGTTAGCCAGATATATCTCCTGCCTGATCCATAGGCGGTCGAACCATGGCCGGCAAATCAAGTAATAGACCGATCGTAGGTCCCGCTCAGTGAGAGGGAGCTTCACATGCTGATCAGAGATGTCGGGATCCGAACAGTCTTCTGAAGGAATCAGTTGTTGTGTCTCGTCTAAAGTGATCTGGGACCCGACGTAGTGCATCCACTTCATGGCATGACTACTGTCATCCTCCTCAGGGCCCAGCCAGGCAATGACTCGGGAAGCCAGTCGATAGATCTCACCCATGCGCTCGACCTGCAGACTCTTCTCGTCGTTGTTGGACTGGTCAATACAAATCGCATCGACCCACATATCACGGGGCCGGTCGACCAGTCGCAAGCATCGTAGAGCGACGGCTAAGTTTCTTGTTACATGAAGCATCACGTTGGCTTGGTTGGAGATCTGGATGGGCTGCTTGTCATCCTCGGAGCCCCAGACGTACGAGAGAGCTTCATAGGGAGGCAGATCATCGATTAGAAACCGCCTGTCCTCTATTGTAACAACAAGATCGTCATTGAAGTTTCCTGGAAGGATGGTCGCAAGCCTGAAGTAGTCATTGGCAGGTAAACCATGGTATTGGTACTTAGCCATGACTAGACTTCGCAATTCAAGCATAAGGCCTGAGTAGATTGTTTGACAGATCGAGTCGAGGGTTGGCGAATAAAAGTTGTATTATGCGTGGGTGACCCCATCCGATCAGCTCATACCCCGCTTCGACAATTGACTAACTAAGCTGATTGGTATAGTGAATATCACGGCGTTTAGAATTCGCGTTTAGAACTTAGGTACGTGACGTCGCAAATGTCTAGAGCACGATGCGGGTTCAACCTAGGGCCACGGCATATTAGGTGAAAATTCATAGCTGCTAAGAACTTACATAGTGAGAAGATCCAAGTACAGATACCTAACCACCGATCAATACGGCTCTGAAGTTGTCCCCCCCTCCCTCCCTCAACAGGATTCAGGGGGGTGAATATCATACTGATTTGCGTACGGACAATGACGCTCTCAAGATTTGTCACTTCCTAGCCAGATAACCTATAGAGTATCATATCCATATTGTATGAGGAGTTGGCGCCCATGGATATACTCGCGTAATAACTTTGACTGAATAAATCCAAGATCCTTAACAACATACTCATCGAGATACATCTTTAAGCCAATAATATCGGTTTATTGATCCATTTTTTCGATATGGATAAAGGAAAACAAGGAGCCTCGCGCCATAATCACTCCCGATTCGATTACCAGTTCGCTCAGGGGCTTTGGATCTCGATACATGCATAAGAAGTACGACACCCTAGACGCCTCTGTAATGCGCCAGCTTGCGCCATCTGCGGGGGCTCGTGTGTGTATAGTCTTCGACAACTCGTCGAGAAGCTCAGGTAGTTGGGGGTTAATACGCGCAGGGTGTGGCAACTTGCCCCTCCAAATATCGTAAACTTGCATAATGGCATATACAAAATCAATATTTCTCGATGTTTTACGGTATCTCGCAGTGCCAAATTGAACATTCGGGCTGTCACTGAAGGTGTAGTAGAACCCGACTTCGAGAATTCTATGATTGATAGTATGTGTCTGGGCGGCTATCTGTAGCTGCTCTTTGGATAGATTATGTCTCTTAGAGTCTTTGAGGGAGTCGTCAAGGTAATCGAGATCCCTGAATATATTCTTGTAGTAATTGATAAACGTTGTTATGCGATTGGGGCCAATGGTTAGCCTTGAAAAAAAACTCAGACCCTGAGCACTTGGCACTCAGCACTTGCCGAAAGGCTTGCTATATTGTTCTTCTCTATTAAGCGAATGATAAATTGTTATAGGGCTTGGATCTTGTTATTGAGAAAAGATGGAAATACCATACGAAGGTTCTGGCAAAAATCACCCACCATGCCAAGCAAGGAGTTACAGTGCGAATTGTTATTTCTATATACGGCTCATACCTGATCTACTAAAACAGAGGCAGGTAGATAAGCTACTTAGAACAACAACAACGACAAAACCAAAACACCAAAATGAACGAATGTATCTATATTAAGTAGATATATGCATAGCAAAAGCTGCTGGCGATCTAGTAAGGCTGTTTAAGCAGCCCTCTAATCTACGTCTGAATCTAGCCTCAGATCCAATACAGCCGGCTGTTAACCGGCCCGGAACAGCCCAATGCACCCGCGCAAGTGGCCGGGCAAGTGGCTATCACAGGTGGCTAGCAGATGTCAATCAGTCCTAACGTAGTGGGTTGGCACTGTACAGTATTGCTTGGCATGGTGGGTGATTTTTGCCAGAACCTTCGTACTGCCGTCAAATTCAAGAGGCGGCAACCTGATTGGTTATTACGATGGCTAGCTACCAGAATAGGATATTGGAGCCACTGCCCTATCGCTTATCTTATTAGATTCCGTAGCGTCGCGTTGAGTACTTGAATTACACTAAATGTGGTCTTACACAATAAGCTAAAACTTACATACTTCTATGGCGGGTGTTAGTTATGAGTTTCAAAAGGCAGTGTGAGTATAACCAAACTCTATTCTTGACTGCCTATGTTAAATGCAAATCAAGCATATACCAGTGTATAGGTATTGTCAGTAAGGTTTAGAATCGCGTACCAAATTGCGAATAATGGGTATGGCGCGATATGCTGATTCGAAATGATGTAAGCTGACAGGCCAGACATCCCATGCCACATTCTGGTTGGGCGGCTCATTGCATGATTCGTATATTAAACAATGCATGACCGAAGACTGCATCTGATGCTGCAATATTATTACCTATCGGCGCTGAGGTTCTCTGTTCATCCGCTAAACTGAGTTGTGGAGCCATTTGCTGATCGGGGCTGCCGGTTTCAGGTAGGTAAGTCTTAATGTCCCCATATACTTAAGGAGTTAGCACCTAAATTTAGGCCTCCCGCGGGAGCTCCGTTTCATCGCCACAGATCTCCGTAAAGCTCTCCATTCCTTCGTTAGACTCCAGCTCCCTTTTGAGGGAGCTTGTTTCAGTAGTTTAAGCTCTGTCCTCTATATCTCTAGCATATGGGTCAGGCAGTTATAATCATGTTCTCAAGTTACCGAATTTCGACGGCTAGGAATTCTAATATAGGTCTCAATCGTTACTCCAGATGAGTGCAATAATGCCAGCATCGGCGGGAGATGAAGACGGTGCCCGCCAATATCAATATCAGCGTCTATCGTCACCATCCGAGTTTCGCGTGCTGGAATTATTTCCTGGCACCGCTGACGAGCCTGTCTCTTATCGCTTGCACACCGCAGATTGGAAAGCCCCTCCTGCGTATGAGGCCGTATCCTACGCATGGGGTGATGGGAGTCATAAACATCCCGTTATTTGCGACGGCCTTCAGCACATGATCTCGCTCAATCTAAGAGATGGGTTGATTGCGATGCGGTTGAAAGACCGCTCAAGGATGTTATGGGTGGACTCTATCTGCATCGACCAGAGGAATACCGAGGAGCGAGGACAGCAAGTGAGCCATATGAGGTCAATATATGAGGGTGCATCAAGGGTGTTGGTCTGGCTAGGGCCTGATGTCGAATCTCGAGGCGAAAAAGCTATCGCCGCAATGAGAGAAATAACTAGCGAATGCCTCAAGAGAGGGGAAACCGACATGGATGAGGCGTCTTTGAAGGTGGTTGATGAATTATGGGATGTGTTACCGACGGAGCGCCTAGATGGACTCTACTGCGATAACCCGGAAACCTGGAAGGCATTAGCCTGGCTATTCTCGCGGCCGTGGTTTAGTCGGCTTTGGGTCATTCAGGAGGTGAATTCTAATAGGGATGTCCAGTTGCTGTGCGGGGGTTCCCAAGTAAGCTGGGACGCAGCGGTAGTGACCGCATCATATGTTCTACGTAATGCCACAATTCATCGGCATTGGGGGTTTCTAGAATCTAACTACTCGAACGCATACTATATGCGGCGGCGTTTTTGGCTCCAGCAAGTCAGCTTGCCATCACTGCTCAACTGGGGAAGGTCTTTCAAGGCTTCTGAGCAATTGGATAGGGTTTACGCTCTCATGGGAATGCCTTCCTTCACCAAAATGCGCATTCCGTGGAAGGCGGATTATTCCAAGTCAAAGGAAATGTTATACGAAGATGTTGCAACAAATTGCATACGAGAAATGAAGAATCTCCGTGTTCTCACTTACAGCCAACACTCACAGGACGACAAGGGTTTTCCATCGTGGGTTCCTCAATGGGATCGCGAGGCCCTCTATGAGCCAATAAATGACTCCTTGACCAAAGTCCACTGGAAGGCTTCGGGCAACAAGGGTCTACCAGCAGACACGGAAATTGCTGCTGGTATTCTGAGAGTAAATGGTGTTGCCTTTGACGTGGTGGAAAGCGTGCGTCTACTCGGTAACGCAACGTGGTCTCACCGCCAAATAGATCACCCCGTCCTCCAGTTTTGGGAACGACAAAGAAGGGAATCAAGAACTTATCCGACAGGCGAAACAAATCTGGAGGCGTTTTCCTTCACTATGACAGCAGGACTGGGTCACGATCTCCGTAAAGCCTTAGAGACCCGAGAATCATTTAATGCGGATTTTGCAGCATACCTCGGCCAACTGCTGCTGCAGAGCGCGTATAATCCGACGGCTTATCGCTCGGTTACAACAGCAGGGAAAAGGGGGAATTGGTCACATTATGACGATCTTGTTCGTCGCAAGTGCCGTAACCGAGCTCTACTACTTTCTAAAAGGGGATATCTAGGACTCGGCCCTGCTTGCCAAGTAGGAGATTACGTGTGCATATTGCAGGGCGGAGAGGTGCCATTTATTCTGCGCCCAACGAACGGACAATTTCGACTTGTTGGAGATGCTTATATACACGGAATCATGGAAGGCGAAGGGATGGTTGACTCTGAAATATTCAAACAAAAAAAGTTCGAGATTCACTAGGTTAGCGGTCTCATTAATGTCTTAAGCGGATTAATGAAACACCTAAAAGCTGAGGTTGCATCTCTGGTCCATCAGCATAGCACATATTTTATAGAGCCAATAGATACAATACCCGCACTCTTTGAGATGCCATACTCAGCTCTATTTAGATAAGGCACAGCAGCGGATGTTGGGGGATTTCCGATATCACGCTATTGGCGGCGATATAGTTGGTGGTAGTGCAACATATATTAACGGTTAAATGTATACATAGCTCTTCTACACAGTAATCTGCTGCGGCATGTGCTATACAGTAAGTGGTTCTTGACTTTCAGAATCCCTGACCTACCTGTTCTGGCCTGCAGTACTTGATTTATCCAACAAAGTTATCAAAAAAGCGCAAAATGCGTCTTATCTTTCGTCTCTCAGCCCCTCTGTATATAGAGTCTCTGAGCTTCAGTTATCGAAAATTCAAAGATCAAACGAATATGATTATCATGTCCCGCTTACTCAAGCAACAATAGAGAGGCTTCACGCATGTCAAAAGGCTTGAGTAACATGCAGCAGTTTTGCAAGTTCCAATTTGATACCTCGGCTTGTTGAGTCGGATCTCGGAGTTTGTGCTGTAATAGAGATCAATCGTAATGCAATACGTAGAATCTACTCAAAGAAAATACTTCAACAGCGTTAAAATACACATGCTCAATGTTACCTATGATTATCTCTTAAGTTTTCTCAAGAAAATCTATATAATTCGTATTCTACTATCTGAGGCCCGAAGCAATCAAGAATCGTAGGCCTGTTAAACCAAGCGGAAACGAGTCTATTCATCTCGTAATCTCTCTTATATCTCGTCCGTTAACGCACATCTCTCATTAGTTAGAGCGTTCGTTGCCTAGAATCTTTCCGACCAAGGGTCCAAAACCACACATGTACTCATCTTCGGGAGCGACATCAAAATCGAAGCGGCAGAGTGTTTCATAGTCAAGAGGATCTGCGAATGGCAAATTGTCACTTTGAAGTAGTTAGCAGGAGAGCTGTAAGTAGAGATAGCTTCATAGCTAGTCATTTCCTACCGGGATGTTTCTTTATCCACCTGGAATTGATCCAGCGCCGCTAGGTTCTCGTGATAGCTCAAGCAAACATATTGGTGCCCCCTACTATATTCGATGGGATCTGTTAATGAAGGGCCACCCACGAAGAGGCGACCGTCTTTCACGCATGACAATTTCTTGAGCGACTTGACTTCGCGCACAAATGCCTCTCCCTGTTCTTTGGTCACCTCAGGTTTGAACTTGAAAAGAACTAAAATCTCAGTATGTTAGCAGACAGAAACTACAATTGATGATATCGAGTCAAGGGAAAACTGAGTTAGAGAATTTCGACTAACTAACCTATGTGAACGAGAGTCATCTTTGGATGCCTAGTGGGGGGTCTATTTTGATTGTCTGATTTGGCCGTATGTTTGGGCTTTCAACTCGAAGTACCATATGATGGTTGGAAGAACTATATGGAACGGCTCGGGCAGTGATACTCAATTTGTCAAAATACTACGCTAGTTCCCGCTATTCAGCTGACAGGGTCGCCGGCGTGTAAGCTACGCTTGCCGACCTAGGGCCGGGCTACGTGGTTCCGATCCCAAGGCTTCCGACCGGCACTCCGACAAACTTTCCGGCCGACATTCCGATTGCTGTTCGGAAAAGACGTTAACCCACAAACACCATTAAACCATCAAAGACGTCCCATTCCGACCCGACGATGGTGCTGTGCGCTGACCCACGAGGGGTTTGATTTGGGTCGCATCATCCGATAAGGTGTTTTCTCGCGGCAAGTAATCATTTCTTGTACCAGAATTCCTAGCACTATATTACGCCAATCGCACTACTTAGTTTCAATCATAATCGTTACTCCTAGCATTGAGTGAAAAATTCTAGGCTACTAAGACGCACTTAAGTTCTGCTTGACTCTGTAAACTTGATGACATATTTCGCCACTAAGTTTTCAATGTATATATCGACATCCCGCGAAGTTATCCGCTGGATTTAATTTCAGCCAAAAATGGCGGGCATTGCAGGAATATTCCTTTCGCCAGCAAATCTGATATATCTTCCCTTACTTTATATTGTCGGTAATGTCGTCGCCTTCTTCCTCAAGACCCTTCGTCCAGAAGCCTTCCCCCCGGGACCGCGTCCATTTCCCGGACTTGGCAACCTCCTCCAACTGAACCGAGCATTCCCTTTCCTCACCTATGGCACCTTGGCGAAAGAATATGGCAGAGATACTCCCCTGGGGATCAAGAGGGGTGCTGCCAACATTGTCGTGTTGAACAGCGGCCGCTTAGTCAATGAGTTATTTGAAAAGCGCGGAGCAGTGTACGCTGATCGCCCTTGGCTGTTCCTTAATACCCATGTCTTCAAAAACGACCTAAGACCCGCCCTTTTCTATAACAGTTCTGCCTATCACACACGCTGGCGCAAGGAGTTCAACAACAATTTCGGCCCAATGGCTATCACAAAGCTCCGCCCGGTCTACGAGGCCGAGGCAGCTAGGTTCTTAGTGAAGCTGATCGAGTCCCCGACAGCGAGGAAGGAGGATTTGGAAGCCCTTATCGTGTGTTGGATGATCAGTGTGCCATGCCTTGGAGTGTGTGGCAGACGCCCAGACTACATGGAGAATTATGGCTTCAGTATCGAGAAGTTCCGACAGTGCAATGAAGATTACGCTGCCCTGGGAGCGCCTAGCATGAGGGACTTGATTCCTTTTCTACGTCGTCTTCCATTCTTCGGAATGACTGAGTGGAAACAGAGGGCTCAATCCGTGCGGGAGGGTGTCCTCAACGTGGGTACCCAGTTTCTGAATGCCGCCAAGGAACAACGTGCAGCTCTGGATGCGGGCAAGCCGATTGCATGGGAGAGCGTGCTGGCAAGGATGTTAAGAGAGAAGCGCGAAAAGAACGATGAAATGTTCACGGTGACAGACATGGGCAATGCTGGCTTTCATATTGTGTCGACCGCTACGAGCGCGCCACTGGCATACTTCCAGAACATGCTCATGACCCTGGCAAAATACCCAGAAGTCCAAGAACGAGTCAGAAGAGAACTGCTTGAGGTGTCGGGGGGCGGACCTCCCAAGGCAAGCGACGTGTCCAGCTGGAAGTATACGGAAGCGTTTTGGAACGAGGTATGTTCATTCTCTGAAGAGCGCTGGGTATTTACAAAGCTGATTAATGTCAAACAGGTTCACCGCTGGCGTCCTGTGGCCCCTCAAGCGGTCCCCCACGTGCCTACCCAGGATGACGTTTACAATGGCTATAAGATTTCGAAGGGCACCGTCGTTATCATGAACGTCTGGAACATTCACCATTCCGAGGAGGATTACGAAGAGCCCGAGAAGTTTGATCCCGAACGTTTTCTGCGGCATCCATTCGGGATGCGACTGGACAAGGCACACGACCCCGCTCATATGGAGGCGTCCAGCACGCGGGTCAACTACGACTTCGGAGCCGGGCGGAGGATATGTCCAGGGATGCATCTGGCGAAGTTGAACTTGCTCCTTGGTCTTGCTAAGATCGTCTGGGCTTTTGAGATTCTGCCACCTGAGGGGAAGGATATCGATCTAAGCATAGAGACTGGCCTTGTTCAGGGGACTGCCTTGCATCCCAAGGATTTTGATGTTGTTTTCAAACTAAGGGGCGAACATTTCAAAAAGGATATCATGGAACATTACTCCCAAGCTTACGAGGTAGAGGCGGAGGTGTTTGGCTGGAGAGGCGACGAATACAAGTGGTGAACTGGTCAGGGTGACCCAAGATCATATCTAAGGGGGTAGAAGTCTATCCTAGTTATTCAAGGCTTGTATACGTGGCTCGGATTAAGAAGAAATTTCCGATCAAAAGAAATGTGGTTGATAAAACAATCTGGAAAAGACATTTAAGTGGAAAATGAACTGGCTTGGTTAAACTTGCTTACTGACAGGAGAGGCTTATAGGGCAGAAAACCTCCACGTCGTCTACCCACCCATGGTGTAGACTTGGGCCTATTTCCTTGGGGCTACATTCCGGTATCTGTATGCGTGGCAGTAAGCCTTATTCTTATACATAGTATACCCTCAGCTCTAAATACCAAGCCGTAAATTCATGATTTTATGCCAAGCGCTTGCTACGGCATTTGTGAAATCCGTAATCTGATTTCCCCTCCCAATAGTTTCGCCACCGCCCCCATCAGCATCGCCCAAGATGAATTTCCAGCGAGACTAGGGTACCTGAATAAGTCAGAATGTATAATAGAGAAACCGTCTTGAGCAATGTGGCCCATACCTAGTAAAAAACTAGTGGTGCATTCTAGTGGAAGTTCTGTACAGGCGTCCCTTAATTCATCACAGGGTAAATCTCAAGCTCAAGCAATGGGTACGGCGAAAGCAGTCTTCATTCAACAATGATAGGGGGCTTTTATGGCTCTTTCACGAATCCGCCCACCTTTTTACATGAAGGCTGTAACTATCGATACCCCACACAGGTGGCTATCCCCCAAGAACGCCTAGACTAGGCAGCCAGTCCGAACGTCAATGGCTTCTTGCATGAATTATTTATTTGTTTGTTCTGGTTTGAACTATCGGCCTGAGCAATTGCTACGTTGCAAGTGACTTCTGCTTTGTTCAATCATGATAAGATCAGTTATAGAATTTCCTCTAGATCTATACTGAATATAGGGTTACGAGCGCTGTTGGGTAAACCCGCAGAGGGCCGATTGCGTTGTATGCTTGTTATGCTGGCTGTCCAATAGGTGATAGTTGATATTGGGCCTACTGGTTAGGGGGCTATGCGAATTCTTATTGGGCTATATTACACGTATCATATGACAATGCCACAGTGGCTTAGGTGAAATGGAGAACGAGCCATTGCATAAAAAGATCGTACATATCTGGGGCTAAAGTTCTTCAATGTCTCTATCAGAATCTTCCTGCGCAACACCCAACAATTGCCAATTGCTCATGCAATGGATCCATTGTCAGTCGCTGCTTCTATCGCAGGTTTGGTTACTTTAGCGGACGCTGTTTTTCGGAGAGTGTACAAGTACTACAAGAGTGCTTCTGATGCCTCTAATGAGATCAAAGAACTTGCCGATCGGATCCAGTCGCTTGCCGGAATCTTGCACAGCCTAGGGATCCTTGCAGATGCTCTCGAACAGGATGGGACACATTCAACAATTCAAATGACTCACGTTGCAGACGCCACGAGGTTGCTAGGGGAAATTCAAGCGCGCCTTGATAAATCCAAACCGAATGTTAACAGTACCAAACTCGGCATCATACAGAAGTCTCTCAATTGGCCTTTTACGAAAACACGAACCAAAGACCTTACGGAGAAGTTGACTCAACAGCACCAAATGATCGGCTTAGCGCTACATGCTGATTCCTTAAGCAATCTGGTGAAGCTTTTAAATAACGGCAAGGATATCAAAACACAACTCTCTTCCATACAGCTGGGTGTTGAGAACCTCCAAATGCTCACGAGGGTCAAAGTCGATGGCGAGCGTCGGCGTATCCTGGATTTCTTTCTGAAAGTCAACCCACAGCCAAATCTCGATACTAGCATCAAGCTGCGGCATCCGAATACTGGTAGTTGGCTGATAGAGTCTCTCCAATTCCAGCAGTGGATTGAGACAGCTGGGTCTAGAATGTGGCTCAGCGGCATTCCGGGTGCTGGGAAGACTGTGCTCGCTGGAGCTGTGATACAGAAAGCCCTTGAAAAAGGGAAGAATTCGCCTAAAGTTGGGGTAGCATTCTTCTTTTGTGATTATAAAGACGAAAAGGCCACTGTCTTGTCTAACATCCTGGGGGCAATGGCTTCACAGCTTGCTCGCCAAAATGACCCAGCATTTCATGAATTGGAGAAGTTGTATGAGTCATTAAATCCTTCAGATGGTTTGACGAAGGACCCCGACTCTGACGTCCTGCACGACTGCCTTGAGAGAATTTTCGAATGTTTCAACCAGATAATTCTCGTAGTTGATGGTCTAGACGAATGTGGCAATAATACTGACGAAGTTACCCAAGCATTGGCTAACATCGCTGACTATTCAGCCAACGTTACCATAGCCCTAGCGAGTCGTGACGAGTACAGCATCGATTATAAATTGCGCGACAGCTTTACGAAGATTAAAGCTGGTGCGCGGAAGGAAGACCTATTACTTTACGTTGCTTCTGAAATTGATCGGCGTATCAAAGACGGCAGACTGCGTATCAACGACATGGACCTAAAGGACGAGATCCTCACTAGGCTATCTAATGACGCCGATGGCATGTAAGTCATCTAAATTGATATACATTCTCTGAATGTAGAAAAGTTTATAATCATCTCACCCTTAGGTTTCGGTGGGTTGCCTGCCAACTTGACTATATCTGCGGTTGTCCTACCGATGCCGACCGCAGAGAGGCGTTGAATGAGCTTCCACCAACACTCGATGCAACGTACGATCGGATGCTCCGAAGACTCAATAAGGGTCATCCGCGAGTACGGCTCATCGTGCAGAAATGCTTTCAACTAATCAGCCTTAAATGGGTTGATCTCTGTATTCATAGTTTGCGCCATGCTATTTCTGTGCCGGACGCCCTCGACGTGACATTAAAAGAACACGATATTGTCACTGAAGCAGAGATCTCTCTCCAGTGTAGCTGCTTCATTCGAAAATCTGAAAAGGGAGATACATTCGAGTTCTCGCATTTCACGGTCCGTGAGTTTTTAGAGCGTGAGACGCTGCTGAATGATCATGAACTTGCTGGCTATCATATATCAAGGTCCATATCCAGTGCTGCTTTAGTCCAACAATGTCTTCGATATTTGAGACTGCGAAACTTCGACCACACGTCTAATCCAGATCATGATGGCCAAATAGAGCAGGTTCGGGAAAGAAAAACAAAATTCCCCTTTTATGATGCTGCAGCCATTCTCTGGTTCCATGCGCTCAGACATGCACCACAGGATCCGGTTTGTCTGGAACTTGCTAAGTCGCTTTTCCACCCACGGAAGAATCCTTCATTTATCTCCTGGGCGGTTCAACTACTTGTGGATCAGGAAGTCTATTTAAGCGTTTCCCAAGATGAAGTCAGTTCGGAAGCTCACCTATACGCAACTACATTAGTGTCGAATCCAAACTTTCGCACAATGCATCTTGCAGCCGCTCTAGATCTCCCGGAGATATGTGAATATCTCCTTGAAACTGACTCTAAATGGAACACCACTTCTAGTGTTGGCACACCTCTAGAATGTTCAATCGGTCGAGCTTTTTGTCTCAATAGAACACTCCCTTCGAGCCCACTAGACATTACTAAGAATTGGCATATGGAACAATTATCGTATGCCACTCACCGCCCAGGTCTAGTCATTTCAATGCTGAGAACGGGAAACTGTGTCTTGCAGAACCCGCCACAGAAATTTAGGGGAATGTCCCTTATGTCGTGCGCCAGTTTCTCTGCGACCGCCTGGCTGGACTTCTCGCCAGTCTCTAGTCTAGTTTGCATGGGTTGGGTCGTTTCCGATGAAGAAGCGACTAGTTTTGAGCAGAGCATGAAATGTGTGATTGAGAGATATCCTTTTGACTATGGCGATGAGCCTCATACTGACAAAGCCCGATTGGCGGCGTCTTTTCATGATCTAATAACCTCACTCAATAAACTTCGGATATTTGAGACTGGCCCGGGATATAGAATGTGTGTTGCGGCCTGGAATACAGCAGTCGAGCTCCAATGCGAATTTACCAATGATACCAGTTTACTGGATACGCGCATAACCCTGTCGCTAGAAGCTCTCATTAGTAAAGCTAAAGCTGCGATATCGAATGATGATGCGGAAGCAATGAAGAGATATCTGGAAGATGTGCGAATCACTGGTCCCGAAATCGATGATGATGGTACAGAGGCATGTGGTTATGCACTATTGCGCCAAGCCATCATCTCAAACTCGTTTAAAATAGCGAGGCTTTTAGCCGATCGTGGATATAGTTTTGGGAAGCCCTTTTCGAACAATGTTTTACCTATTCACGAGGCATGGGACTGCAAAGAAGACATTATTGGTCTACTCCTCGAGTCTGGAGCTTCCCACCTTGACCGCGATTCTGACGGCAATAGCATTTGGCATTTAGCGGCCGCAAAGTTTGAGTATGAGACAATTGCGGCACTCCTAAAACTAGTGGGGGACAAGGGAATCAAGGCCCTGCAGATGCAAAATAATGAAGGTTTTACACCTTTAACTCTTGCTATCAACAACTCAACTGGAAAACCGGAAGATGACCGAAAAAAAAAGACCAGGGTAGTTAAAATACTGCTAGATGCATGCAGAGACGATTCATTATGCTGGCAGTGTGCTTGGTCACCCTGGGATCTTGCAGCCCGATCCGGTTCGGTAGTCGTTATTAAATGTCTTGTGGATACCGGTATGCCTCTCGACACTATCCAGGAGGGTCGGCCCACTCCACTGCATCTTCTCAATGAGCACGTTTCAAAAGAATGCGTTAAGCTACTAATGGGGAAATTTCCTACTGCGAATGGATTACAGCACGAGGGCAAAACCCCATTAGAACGCTTTATGTATCGCTGTGTCGAACAGCGCACTATACCCCAGCAAGGGGTTATTGAGAGTTTGGCTGAGGAAAATGTGCCAGACAACAAAGTTCAAAAGAACTGCTCCCTTTGGAGATACCTCTGCGAGGATATAATAGGTTCGGAAATTCTTAGGTGCGAGAATGACTTTGGAAAACTAGTAGAAACCTTCGATTTCATCTTCCAAAAATGTCTCCAGATGGAGGCTGTCGAAGCATACGAGGAATTAACGGGCCAATCTGCAGCTAGACCTTTATTTTCGAGCATTAAGAGGTCTAGGATTATAAACACAATACCTACTAACCACCTAAGAGAAGTGATCTCGCGCACGAAATTCTGGGAATCAGCATGTTCTGCTGAAGAAACTATTGAATATGTGAAACACTTGATCAGATGGTCCAACACCATTAATCCGGAATGGTTACGTATACTTTTATTCAATGGCGTTGACATCCACCTACGCAGTAACTCTTCTTCTATATTAGAAGAGGCCTGTTGGACGCTAGTGTGTGATGAAGACAACAGCAATGATCCCAAACCTATCCCTTCTAACTATGCATTGGAACGCCGAGTGTTTGAAAACGTTATAGATCATGCGAGATTGGAGCAGCTAAACTCGTCCACAAGAGGTGGATTTCTGCAGGTCCTTGCAAATAGGGGCTTGCTTCCTGGCACAAAGTGGATGATTGAAAAATTAGTGGCTAAAGGCCTAGATCCTAACGGGTCCCGCGTTGGGTTAAAGCAATATTCGCCTCTCGTTTATTTTCTGATGGCATCCGCAACGCCGGTTGCTTTATCGCTCCTTGAATTGGGAGCTGATCCCATAAAGAGGAGTGACGACCTCTTTAACGCTACGCATGCTGCAGCATATGGAGGACACCTCGATTTTCTGCAATATCTGTTAAACAAGGTCCGGGGAAATCTCGTCCCATTTCCATGGCAACAAACGACATTTATTTCTACGTATGTGGGGCAGGGCTATGTGTGCTATGTTTCTGTGAACGCATTACACATAGCTTCACTTTACGGACACACTAAATGCCTCCAGTTCTTCATCGATAACAAATTGTTCTCCGACGCGAAGTCCAAAGCAAGGGGCGGTTATAATTGCTTGCATTTTGCGGCTATCAGTGGGAAGATAGAAACCATCAAATACCTTCACTCGCTCGGCCTCGATTTAAATCAGCCATCTGATGATGGGAGACTGCCAATTCATCTTGCGGTCCAGAGTGGCAAGATAGCCGCCATAAAAACTTTAGTGGAGCTTGGTTCTGCCATCTATATGGACAGTCGTGGGATGACTTCACGGATGTATGCTGAGCGTTTGAATTATACAGACATCTGGGAGTACCTGGAGGGAGAGGACATCAATCCTCAACACCAATGTCAGAAAGGATTCCCAAAACCTTTACTGGGTGCATTGGAATCAGCTATACGAGAGGGAGATATAAAGGCATGTGAGAGATTAGGGGCTCAGGGTCCTCTCCAGGATGTATTTATGCCTAGTTGTGGCTGCTCCCCTTTAATTAGGGCCATTTTGTCACAGAGAGGAAAAATAGTGTCGTGGCTGCTCGGAAAACGCGTTTCTGTACTACACGCAGCGTGCCGAAAGCATGGCGGGATGTCTACACTGGAGCTGGCGGTTCGATCTCAACTATTAACACCATATCTGCAGCAAATTCTCGATGCTTGCCTCGAAACTGCTTGGGACTTGGGCTCCCTTGGATTTCTAATATATCGGTCAGTTCTCAATGGAAATCATGCCAACCTAGCCCTAATTGTAAAACACATTAGGGAAAACTTGGAAAAATACAAGTATGTATCTTTAAAACACCGAAAACAAGGTTTACAACTAATCTTTAAAGTGTTCTTACGGGACAATCGCAAGAAACTGTATTGTCTTATATCGTCAACAAAACTTGTCTGGGATGGTCGCCTTTACATGAGGCTGCGTACCTAGGAAACCTTGATATGGTGAAAATCCTTCTCGATGCGGGCGCTGATGTCGACATGCTAGCAAGCAACAACTTAACAGCTATCCAGCTTACAGAAGATCCGCATGTTACTGCCCACCTGGTGGCCGCTGGTTCAAAGAGTGGATGGATCGACTCAACATCCTGGGAACGCATAGTTTACTCTTTGAACGGCCAATATATGCTACAGCTGTTCGGAGACCAAGCGCGTCGTCAATGGACAGCAGGTACAAGAAATCTCCCAGGGCCCATTATTGAAATGACCTCTGAGCCTGCAATTCTTTACCCGGCGACACTCAGCTCAGCTCTGCAACATGGTATAGATCTCAATTTACAGGATCAGAGTCAAAGAACACTCATACACATTGCTCTTTACAGTAGGGAGTCGACGAGTTACCTTCTTAGTTTGCCTCAAATTGTCGACTGTAAGCCCTTTCCTTGGCATACTACTGGGCGTCAGTTAAGCGACATTTCATGGATCAATGAACACTGGAGACTTTTCAAAAGGCGTATACCGCTCAGGCGCTTCCAGATCATCATGAACCTTCATCCAGAGAAAGGTATTAGCCCGCTCTGTCAAGCCGCTGCAATTGATTCTCTGGACGTCATCGATCGTTGCTTAGAGATGGGCGCTGATATTGATTTCGACGGGAGCTCATACGGATCAGCACTTAGTACGTATTCAATTCCCCCCTATCCCCCTTCCCTCTCGACTAAAGTTCGTGATATTTTTCTTGATATTTTTCGATAATGCCAACGCTGTCGTTGCTTGCTGCTGACTCCTGTTGCTGAATAGTGGCAGCATGTGCGAACTGCCGCCTAAAAGCGGTTAAGCATCTAGTTAGGTGCGGTGCTTCTATTGTTTACGACGGACAACTCGGTAGAACCAGCGCAATTGAGATGGCGAATGGGCATAAAAAAATCATCGCGTGGCTATTGGTCGGGCAATTTACTGAGCAGACAAAACTGGAGTATCCTATCTTTGAAGACCCAAAGAATGCCCCGTCAATTCGATATTGGTCAGGCATTGAACAAAAACCAATGAGGCTAACAGGATATTACGAGCGTCGACCTCATGAATCTCTCAAGGACTATGTCTTTCGACTAGCTGAAATTCGCCTGGAAATGCAAGGCATCGCACTACCACTACATAAGAAGGATCCTCTCACTAGCCTCTCTGACAATGTTTGCTATCAAATATAGATACAATAAGACTTTGGAGTCTTCTAAAGGTGTTGGCCGAAATTGGTGCAGACAGATTATGCGTAACAAACAGGGCGTCACTAATCTCCGTGGGGTTGTTTTTTCCGACCTTTTGTGCCAATTTAAACTTGAATATAATAAATGGTCTGAGAAAGCATGTGACTGATATGTTATGAAAATTCTACCCTTTTACATTAAGCCCAGGCACCCTAGGTCTTTCAAATAGCTTGACAGTATCCTACTAATATCGCCAATGTTTCATGATTCTATTGAGATGTTTCGACCCGACCACCTAGATTTGAGGAGTTGCTAAACACACAATCGAGAGCTGGGTGGTTATATAGCTATAGCAGAATGAATAAAATCAAGTCAGTAAAATGGTTGAGTGGCTATCAAGTATGTGTATTCCTGGTATTCTACTGTACACATTTCAATGCTTAATAAATCTGTTCACCGAGAAGTAAGCCCTATCGGCACCGTATCTAATATGCCAAGATTCCATCAGTAATGTCTGTATTGCGCTTGAAGATAATGAAACGCTCAGCTTTTCAGGTAGCACGTACATACACAGTCGAATTGTGTTTCACTGAAATAGACTGAATGTAATGATCATAATTGAAAAAACCCCTCAGAAGTTCATACGCCGCTTCAAAAAGTCTAGCTGTCTGTTCAAAATGCTCTCAACATCCCCAAACACCCAATCGAGATGCCCCTTACCCTTTAAGATATCAAGCTCCTTAGGCTCATTCATGTGTTCGAAGCACTCTAGCTGCTCCTTTGTGGGGCACGACACATCAAACTCAGGCGTCACCATCATAGCTGGCGTTGGGGAAATATACTTGACGACGTTCAAAATGTTCCATGATAGACTCTTGTAGTAGGTCTGGACCGAGATGCGGTTCTCAACAGGTATGCCGAGGCGCTGAAGGGCGGGCATCATCTCGGCAGCGAGCTGCAGGCCGTTGGGGATGCTGCCGTCCTCGTTGACGTAGGGTAGGTACATGGGCTCCTCGCCTTCTAGGCGGCTGGCGCGGTCGTGCATGGCCAGCTCGAGGATGGGCTGGCGTCTTGCCGGGTTTCCTGTTGAGTCAATTAGGGGCGCGACTGAGATTGCGGCCGAGACTCGTTTGCTGCAATTAGTTTCTCATCAGCCTTTGACTACTAGGGCGAAAGGAAGCGGGAACGAGAATAGCAAAGAAGCAAGGTGGCGCACTCAAAAGCTGCTGCTGCAAGCGTAACATTTCCACCAAAACACAATCCCCAGAGCGCGATTTTGGTGTCATCAACCAAGGGGTTCTCCTTGAACCATGTCACGGCATCGTGTAGATGTTCGGCCTGCTGTCTTGCATCGATCTGGGAGCAGAAATGGAGGTTAAGACTTTGTTCTCTAATTAGGAACGACCTCGGGTTCATAAAACTTACATCATTTCTTGGCTCTCCATCGCTGGCACCTATGCCACGAGGATCATAGAGAAGGCACGTGATGCCGTGCTCTTGAAACCACTTTGCGATGTCGGGTAATATGGCATCCTTGGGCATGTTGAACTACTCAGATGTCAATCAAGAGGGTCTCAAACCAAGAAGAAGGCAGCTCGAAGTATCGATACGTACCCCTGGCGACATGATCATGGCTGGCCCGCGTTGTTTGGCAGGAAACAGCCAGCCACGCAGGGTCAGTCCGTCTAGGGTGACGAACTCAACGTCCTGGCGGGGTAAAGCGCTGACTGTCATGTTGCTCTTCCGGGAAATAGTTAATCTGGAGATAGAAATCGGGAATGGTGGTTAGAAGTTCTAGACCCGTGTGGTTGTATAATTAGGAAGCGCGTTATACAAAGAGCGACTACCAGGCCATGGTTGATATAACGAAATCTGCGCGGTAAAATCTTAAGCAGGTAGGTTAGCAACTGGAGATTCAACGGTTGTGAACTGCAAAAACCGGAGTTTTGGTTTCACTCGGAAACCGGCCCGGCCCGGCCTCATGGCCTCGGTATCGGAGGTCGGCCAGCTCTGCGGGTATGAAGCGTAAGTAAGTCGGTAATTGCTGCTTACACCGGCGCTCTCAGCGTCTCTGCGACTAAAACTCCACAGGCGGCGCAGGCCGCAGCTAATCGCGGGCAAACATGTAGAGAATAGTGTTAGAGAACCAAAATGACGAAGTGCCCAGGTACGAACAGACGAGCATAATGAATTAAGCATAAGTTCGTGTATATTTGTTGCTACATGCTGTAAAATCCACAAAGTGAATATTTAATTAGCCCTGCGTTTAATTTAGTCCGTCCGTAAGCAACGTAGATCCTCGCACTCGGTCGCAGCCCGATATAAACTTGAAAGCTGTTGGACAACAAGACAACGCGTGAATCTGGTCGACTACCTCCGGATAGACACTACCTATCATAGTTAAGTCTAGCGTTGTGGCACGTGCGCCGCTTAACATGCTTTCGCGTAAGAGGTCTAGCCCAAGCCCCCGCGTCAGCTCATTTGCGACTTGAGGGGTTTGATATCACCACTATCAGCATCAAGACGGAACTTTGTGTCCACTTCAAGTAAGCATTCTAATCGCGCTAACTGTACATTCAATTATCCTAATAATGGTACTACCAGTTTCTTGCCGTGGACCTTCCCAAGTTTCAAATCGTCCACAACCGTAGGTATGCTTGCCAGCCCGCCACTCTTGATCTCTAGGGGATGGTGCCTGATCCTTCCTTCGCGCAACCAGATTTCAGTTAGGGCGAACAAGTGCTTGCCAAATTGTCTGTGCTCTGGCGAGGGAGGTCGCCCGTACGTTCCCGTCATGTGAACCCCATCCCCCAAAATAGCGTCGGCCAAAAACCAATCAGCGCGGACGTCCCTCCGTGTGTACTTGACAGTGGTAGCAACCGTCTCGAGCGCGATGTAGCTGCCGCCAGAAGAACCGATAGCCTCATAGCAACTTTTCATCGTAGTGGCGTCGGTGACGCAGTCCAGGACGTACCTCAGACTATTGTCAGTGTATACACGGATATCGGCACCGCAGGCTGGTGAATGGTAGTCGAAGCAAGCTGCGGCGCCATAAGACTCGCATAGGACGTTGCTAGCAGGCGAACAGGTGACGATAGGTGTATACCCGGCCCTGCGGAAAAATTATTAGTGAGAGGTCTTGCTGAGAATAGTCTGGTAGGTCCGCTTACATCTTTAATAACTGCGTTGCCATGGTTCCTGTTGCCGTAGCACCTCCCGAGACAAGCACGGCTTCACCAGTCCCCCCTCGCATAAGAAGCTCTAGTCCGGGGGCATGGAAAAGGGCCAAGCCGGCCGTGGCCATCGAAAGCCCGATCGAACATGCTTGTGTGAAGGAGAATGCTTCGGGGATGTGGCAACTGATGTCCTCTTCTGCCAAGGCAAACTCGGCAAAGGCACCCTTGGTCTTTTCTGAGGCGTCTGAGCCGAAGGTGACGGCAAGGACACGATCGCCCTGCTTGAACCGCGTAACGCCTTCGCCTACTTTCTCAACGACGCCGGCAAAGTCGCAGCCGCCTAAAGACCCGGGTGCTTTTGAAAAATCAACAATCTTTGCGTCACGTGGGTTTAGGCCGACTGCATGTACACGGACTAACATCGAGCCTGGTTGCGGAACGGGGATATTGGCATCTTCGACCAGGCGGTAGCCGCCTGATTCGCCGCCAACAAGAGCCTGCATGGTACGCGTAGGATTGACAAAACTTATTATATAAGCGATCACAAAGGGTAGTCACCAATTAATGAGAGTATGAGCCAACCTTAAACTTTTTCTTTTGTCGTGGTAGACTGTTAGACCTGACTCCTATATCTAGCTCCCTTGCGTATCTGCGCACGTCCGCGAGAATACCAGTGCACGTCGGGGCAGTCAGCCAATTCAATCCGAGGAAAGCCGACATGGTGAAGTAATCGGAGCTCGGAGGTGCGGTACAGGCCATCGGTGCCGACGTGGATCCGGATAGTCGGCCCCTGACTGTGCGGTCTCGGCAGGATTTTTATTGAGATGCGAAATCAGTCAGCGCCGCTACGGCGACAGGATCATCTTCCGGCTCATCAGTGCTTCTTAGACCCAGAGCCGAAGAAGACAGGGGAGGATATGGTATATAGGTCGTCAAAGACACGAAGTAAGGCTAGGTTAAGCTCCGACTCGGTAATGCCTAGTTAGGGCCGCTGAATCGCATCCTCACTTTGTATTTCCTAGTTCTCGCTATTTCAAGATTTCCTTGTTCAGGAAACATTGAACCCGAACTCTTCTATCGGGTTTCTTCAAAACATTCAATTTCGAGCCAGTTTCCTCCAACCCTCACTTCTATCATCATCTTAACCATGGGGAGCCTAGGGACTGAGGGGAATTCCCTTTATTTCACACGCGAGCCAATCGCGATAGTGGGCAGCAGCTGCCGTTTCCCTGGTGGTGCCAGCTCTCCCTCTAAGCTTTGGGAGCTACTGGAGAAACCTCGAGATGTCTTGCAGGAAATCCCAGTTAGCCGTTTCAGTACTAAGGCATTCCACCATTCAAATAGTCAACATCATGGAGTAAGGCTTCCACCCTATCTGAAAGAAATTCTACCTGATTATCATTTGAACCTACAACTAAGTACTAAACTTGTTGAATATAGAGCATGAACGTTAAGCACGCCTATTTACTCGACGAGGACCCTCGCGTCTTTGATCGTGATTTCTTCTCCATCAATCCAAAGGAAGCTGAGGCTATGGACCCTCAACAACGCATACTTCTTGAGACAGTGTACGAAGGTATTGAATCGGCCGGTTACTCACTACAACAGCTTCGCGGTTCTGCTACCGCTGTGTTCGTTGGATGCATGAGCTACGATTATCACTTTACTGCCATACGGGGCATCGAAAGCCTGCCACAGTACCACGCTACAGGTACTGCTGCGTCTATATTGTCCAACCGCCTGTCATATTTCTATGACTGGAGGGGCCCCTCGGTGACGATTGATACAGCCTGTTCGTCCAGTTTGGTGGCTCTGCATCAGGCAGTTGCTACCCTCCGAAATGGAGAGGCCAAGATGGCGGTCGCAGCAGGCTCAAATCTCATAATTGGGCCTGAGCCATTTGTTAGCGAGTCTAAGGTTTGTTATACAGATTCCCAGAGCTGAGATACTCTAGCAGAAGCTGACGGATGATACTCAAGCTCAATATGTTGTCACCTAATGGACGGTCCTTCATGTGGGATGCTGCTGCAGATGGATATACCCGAGGAGAGGGCTTTTCTGCCCTCTTCCTCAAGACCCTCAGCCAAGCCATCGCTGATGGTGACCATATTGAATGCATTGTTCGCGAGACAGGCGTCAACTCTGATGGCAAAACTCCAGGTTTGTCTGCTAAGCCTCCCTAAGTTCCCTCTCCAGTGCGCTGAACAAAACTTAGGCATTACAATGCCGAGCTCCGAGTCACAGGCACAACTTATCCGGGATACGTATGCCAGATGTGGGCTTGATCTAGCTCTTGAATCTGATCGACCACAGTACTTTGAGGCCCATGGTACGGGCACACCGGCAGGTGACCGTAAGTAGTCTTGTGTATTATTTCGCCGCTTTACTTGTCCTATATCTGATTACATTCATTAGCTATCGAGGCCCGGGCCATCCAGAGCGTTTTCTTCCCCGATGGGAAGCAAGGTGAGCTCATGGTTGGCAGCATCAAGACAGTTATTGGGCACACCGAAGGCACGGCAGGAGTCGCCGGTGTGCTCAAGGCATCGCTGGCAGTCCAACACGGCAAAATACCGGCAAACCTTCATTTCAATAAGCTCAACCCTAAGATCCGACCCTTTTACACGAACTTACGGATCCCAACTGAGACTGTCCCATGGCCCGCCGTACCAGAAGGATCCCCGCGTCGCGTCAGTGTCAACAGCTTTGGCTTCGGTGGCACCAATGCTCACGCCATTATTGAGAGCTGGGATGGCCTTGACTTCCTGATAAATAGCAACACGTTAGATAGTCACGCGCTCATCAACAATACATCCAATATCCAGGGCGCGGGGCCCTTCGTCCTGTCTGCTAACTCGGGCCCAGCTTTAGCTGCAAGTGCTGGGGCGCTGGCTAATTACCTTCGCGCACATCCTGACACGGATCTCACCCGACTTGCACACACCCTTTTCCGAAGAACAGATTTTCCGTTCCGAGCCGCCTTCTCCGCCACATCTGCGGACCAACTTGCTGACAAGCTAGAAGCGGGCAAGGAATCTCTCAAGAACACCTCACGCACCGCTACCATTCCTGAGATACTACCACCACGAATCCTGGGCGTCTTCACCGGCCAGGGTGCGCAGTGGGCTACCATGGGCAAGGAACTTTATGGTACTTCGAGTTTGTTCCGCCGCGCTATAGACGAGATGCAACAAAGTCTCGATTCGCTCCCTGCAAAAGATCGCCCTGACTGGACACTCGTCGATCAACTTAACGCGCCGGCAAACATTTCCCGCATCGGCGAAGCCGCTGTTTCGCAGCCCCTCTGCACTGCTCTGCAGGTCGCTCTAGTCGATGTCCTGAATGCGGCTGGTATTGAGTTCTCCGCTGTTGTTGGACACTCGTCTGGTGAAATTGGCGCTGCATATGCTGCCGGATATCTCACCGCCAATGATGCAATCCGGGTAGCATACTACAGAGGCGTCCACTCTCACTTAGCGCAGGGCCCAGGAGGGAAGCGCGGTAAGATGATGGCGGTTGGCATGTCCTTAGGCCAAGCAACAGCTTTCTGCAGCGAGTTCGACGGGCTTGCTGTAGCTGCCAGCAACTCTCAGACGAGCTGCACACTAGCAGGCAATGCCGAAGCTATTGATGCCGCCTACGCCCGGTTGCAGGAAAACGGTACCTTCGCTCGCGTGCTGCAAGTTGACACGGCGTATCATTCTCATCACATGAAAGCATGCGACACCCCGTATCTCGAGTCTATGAAGCAGTGCGGAATCAAGGTTCAGAAGGGCCACAGATATTGCCGGTGGTACTCGAGTGTTTGGGGAGCGAACGGCCGTATTCGGTCGTTCGACCAGGCCGATGGCCAGCTTCTCGAAGGCCAGTACTGGGCCGACAACATGACGCAGGCAGTGCTTTTCAGCCAGGCTCTTTCGAGAGCGCTGAACGAAGATCAGTACTTTGACCTCGCTCTCGAAGTCGGGCCGCACCCGGCTCTCAAAGGACCAAGCTCCGAGACAATCAAATTGTTGACAGGTGTCTCCCTTCCATACTCGGGGGTTTTGAAGCGTGGACAGAACGCGGTGGAGTCCTTTGCCGACGCAATGGGACTCTTGTGGAAATCTTTCCCGTCGTCGCTCCCTATGATCACCTTTGAAGGACTACGCCGGGCTTTCCCGAGTGGAAAGCCGCAGCAACTTACTATTCTGAAAGGTCTCCCAGCCTACTCGTGGGACCATCCCAATCTCATCTGGAAGGAGTCGAGATCAGCCCGTATATTCCGCACCCAGAACCAGTCCCGTCATGAGCTTTTAGGCCATTCTATCACCCATGGCGAACGTGACAAGCGCGAAGTACACTGGAAGCAGCTCATCAGACTGAACGAGCTCCCGTGGTTAGCCGGTCACAGAATTCAGGGTGAAGTTTTATTTCCGGCGTCAGGCTACCTGTCTATGACATATGAGGCCGCCATCCGCCTCGTCGATGACCAGCAGTCATTGCGTCTCGTGGAGTTGCATGATATTGACATTGTGCGCGCCATGCGGCTCGAAGAAGATTCCTCTGGACTTGAGGTTCTCTTCATCATTCGTGTTACGAGCCAGTCTGATGACTGTATTACCGCCCAGGTCGCCTGCTACAGTGGTGCTGTCGACTCAGCTCAGCCTCTAGATGCCTCTCAAGCTGCACTTACATCTCATTTCACTGGAGGCGTAAGGCTCTGGCTAGGCCAACCCCAGAAAGATACTTTGCCTCCACGGACCAAACCTCTGCTTCCTATGGACACTTTGGACATGGAGGAACTCTACTCAAGCCTGTCCAAGGAAGGCTTCAACTACGCTGAGCGCTTTCAAGCCAAGTCGATGCTACGGCGACTCAACCGTGCCGTGGTGACCGTGTCCTCACCTCCCGAAGCCTCTCCGATACGCGCATGCATGCATCCTGCACCCGTGGATACTGCCTTCCAAGGTCTGTTGGCTGGCTTCTCCTTCCCGGGTGATGGTCGCGTCGGGAGCATTTATCTACCAACGCGCGTTGAGTGTGTTAGAATTAGCATGATGCCCTCTGAGTCGGATGCTTCAATCCTCACAGCCGACGCCACCGTGACCGCGACGGGTAAAACCACCTTAACAGGCGATGTGGACCTTTTTGACGCCGCGGATTCACATACCGAAGTGCAGATACGCGGAATCCATCTGACGGCTGTTGGGCAACGCCGGGATCCCTGGCTCTACGCAGGCACAACATGGGTAAGAGATGCGGATTATGGCATTGAACCTGGCCATGGGTCAAAGCTTTCGACAGCAGAGCTGGAGCTGTACGAGCAGCTTTCACGTACAGCCCACTTCTACTTGCGCCAGCTTCGCAAGAAAATCCTGCCTCAGGAACTGCTGCTGATGGGTCAGCACCGGAAGCATATGATGACATGGGTTCTCGAGCACCTACTTCCCCAAATCGATGCTGGAGAGCACCCGGAAATCCGAGCCGAGTGGAAGAATGATACGCTCGAGATGGTGCAGCAATGGCGTGCCAGCCAGCCCTCAGACAACAATGATATGAACATCCTCCATGCCATGGGGAAGAATCTAGTTAGCATCGTCCGTGGAACCACTCCTCCCCTCAAAGTGCTTACGCAAGACGGCATGCTCGACCGTCTGTACGTAGAAGGACTCGGTGCCAAGGATGGCAACGTCGACCTTAGCGCCATGGTAAAACAACTCGCGCATCAGCATCCGCGCATGAAAATCGTTGAAGTGGGCGCTGGCACAGGTGGCACTACGCGTGCAGTCCTAGATGCCCTAGGAAATCAGTACACGTCCTACACATACACAGACGTATCCACCGGTTTCTTTGAGAACGCCCGCAGTGTGTTCAGTCAGCATATCAGCAAACTTGTCTTCAAGACACTCAATATAGAAAATAATCCGGTGGACCAAGGATTCACCGAAGGATCATTCGACATGGTCATTTCCTCAAACTGCCTACACGCGACGCGAACCCTGGGCGAGACTCTACGCCACTGCCGACAGCTCCTCCGACCTGGCGGTCGCTTGGTATTGCTAGAGATTACTCGAGACTTCTTACCTACGCAGTTGGTCATGTCGACACTTCCCGGATGGTTCCTGGGTGTAGACGACGGTCGAGTCTGGGCACCTACCGTTAGCGTAGAGCGATGGGACGAGCTACTAAAGGCCAACGGGTTCTCGGGAGTTGATATAAGCTCTACTCCTTCTTTCTGTTCCGTCATTGTGGCGCAGGCAGTTGACGAGACTATACAGCTCCTCCGCGAGCCGCTTGCTGTTACTCCAGCGGCACTCCCGCCCATGGGCGACATCCTCATCGTCGGTGGTGGTGCTAGTTCCGAACTTGCCTCCCAGACTCAGGCGATCCTACAGGCTGCTGTCCCCTCCAAGACAGTTACAGTACTTCCTGGACTCGAAGGCATTCAAGTACCCAAGGGAGCAGCTGTGCTCAGTCTTCGTGATCTGAACAGTCCCATGTTCCGTGACATGAACGAGAAGAGGTTCAAAGGACTACAGGACATCATGGAGACGGCAGAGTCGGTTCTATGGGTGACAACGGGCGCAAAGTCAGGCAAGAGCCCTGACGCCAACACGACTCTGGGACTATCAGCTACGCTACGGGCGGAGCGCATGGACCTCAGGCTTCAATTCCTCGACGTCGACGAACCATCTTCTGTTAACCCGTCTTTCCTAGCAAAGATGCTTCTTCGTCTCGCCTTCCTAGACCCATCCAAAACTGAGAATATGTTATGGACTCAGGAACCTGAGCTTGCACTGAATGACGGCGCCCTCTACATACCCAGGGTGCTATCTCTAGACACCGTTAACCGTCGGTCTGCCGCGAGGATCCGGCAAGTCACGCAAACGACAAGCCTCGCATCTGAAGATACGACCGTGGTATTAGATGAGCGCAACGGCGCATTCGAGCTGCAGGTTGTTCCTCAGGACAATGCCGGAGGAAACGATGTACGCCTGCAGGTCAAGGCTTCATCCCTTCGTACGCTGACCTGCGAAGGATATGGGCCTGTATATATGATTATCGGTCGCGATCTAGCGTCGAGAGAGAAGGTCCTCGCTCTTTCGGGTACGAACGGCTCCGTAGTCAACGTTACCGGAAACGATATCCTGCATCGCTGGCAGGACAAGGAGCCGGCCTCTAACGATGCGACACAACTACGCGTCTTCTTGGCTCAGGTACTTGCGAAACACTTGCTTGGTGACTTGAAAGGACCTGCGTGGATTCACGGTGCACCGGATGACCTCAGCGCGGCCATTGACGTAGTTGCCCGCGAGCAGGGCCTCGCCTTGCTGCAAACCACGTCAGATTTGGCGAAGGCTTCGGATGTTCGTTTCATCCATCCGTACGCCAGCGAGGGAGATCTGCAGGATGTACGCCCTAAGGGTCTGCAGAGTTTTGTCAACCTGGCGCGCCAGCAACACGAGACACTATCTGCATTGATTCAGGCTTCTTTGCCTATTCCAGCCATTGTGAACAAGAAGGTCGAGGACCTAGCCGTCGGCTTGAGTCTGTCCGAACTCCACACTCTAGCTAAGCAGCATCTCCATGGTGCCCAGGAAGTCTCTACGGACCGTGTTGGGGTGGTGGCTATCGACAAAGTTTCAACAACGACAAGCAAGGAGCTGGGGCCCGCGGCCGTGATCGACTGGAGCAGTGCTGGTACTGTCAATGCCCTGGTCCGCCCTCTTGAGCACCTCGGGCTGTTTTCTCCCGATAAGACGTATCTCCTCTGCGGTATGACGGGAGACCTGGGTATCTCGGTGTCCCTGTGGATGGTGGAACACGGAGCTCGAAACGTGGTCTTAACTAGCCGAAACCCCAACGTGTCTCCCAGCGTGCTCGACTACTTGTCGCGTAAGGGGGCTACTGTGCGACCCATGGCTGTCGACATTACGAACATTGACTCCCTCCGCACCGCCTATGCTGACATTAAGTCAAGCATGCCGCCCGTCGGGGGCGTGATGAACGCAGCCATGGTGCTCCGAGACCGTCTGTTCCACCGCATGCCCTGGGAGGACTTTGCTGCCGTGTTAGCGCCCAAGATGGTGGGGTCTAGAAACCTTGATGAGGTCTTTGGTGACGAACCGTTGGACTTCTTCATCTGCTTCTCTTCCACAACATCGGTCGTCGGAAGTATTGGCCAGTCTGCCTACGCTGCCGCCAACTACTACATGGCGAGTCTTGTCCAGCGGCGAGTATCACGTGGCCTTGCTGGTTCCCTCATTCATATTGCCATTCTAACGGGCTTTGGGTACATTTTCCGTCGTGATTCTGAGCATGCCGACACTATTTACAAGGCCATTCTTCCACGATTCGACAGGCAGTCGGAGACGGATCTGCACGAGATGCTTGCTGAGGCCATAGTCTGCGGACGCCCCGGCTCCGATCAGCCTGCTGAACTCATTACCGGCATCAGGACCGTGTTCCAAGGCGAGTGGCGCGACGACCCCCGGTTGTCCTGCTACAGCGGTCAGCAACAACTACAAGACGACTCCAGCCAATCACAAGCCGCTGGGCTGGTTAGCGTTAAGGCCCAGCTCGCCGAGGCAGAGGATCCCGCTGAGTGTTTGGCCATATTGGAGAATTGCTTCGCGTTGGCCCTGGGCAACATGCTCGAGATCGACCCCGCGCAGCTGGATAGCAAGATGCCTGTGGCCAGCTTGGGTATCGACTCTCTTGTGGCCATCCGGATCCGAGAGTGGTTCCTGAAAGAGATGGGCGTCGATGTCCCGGTGTTGAAGGTTATGTCGGACAGCTACTCTATGTCACGCATGTGTGACGATGTGCTCGTGGATTGGCGAAGGAATAACAAGTCTTAGATAAGGGGGGGCCGTAATGAGACGAAGAACTCGGGAGAAGTCAGGCTAAGAGAAGAAATAGGGAGGAAAGAAAGAGTCTCGCATTATGGAGGGTATGAGGCGTTATGTTACATATGTTACGTTTATCACGTCTAGTATTTGGTATTATAAATTTCAGTGTTTGATTATATACCTTCCGAGACACCAATCGTTCGAATTATCATTACATTGATTATTCAAATTATGAGTCTGAGCTAATGGATGAACCGTCGACTGAGAAATAATTGAATCACATTTACCCATACTCTATGTTATTCTTCTAGCTATAAGACAAAGACGGAGGCATCATTTCAATTGATTTGCACTCTTAGGATAACAAATTAATACATATTTTCACACCACAGCTCGGTATCCTGAAGACTGGATAAAGCAAGAATAACTGCCTAAGTTAGGTAGAGGAAAATGTCGATTGAGCATCTGATAGATGGAAAATCATGATAAAATTGGTTGTTAGCAGTAAAATATCACCATAGCTAACAATTTAAAGGTTGATTATGAGAAATCGATGGCCTACTTGATGTGACGTTAATAAGAACTCATGAATAATGAACAAAATCTTTGTAATTTCTTTAAGCTTAGTCATTTCGTGAGAATCCGGCCAGTGGACGAACTCAAATTGTGAGGGGTATATACAATTAAAACATGAATCCCCTTGATTCTGACGTCTCCCCCTCGTTATATCCCTCAGTGATGATCTGAATGCTCCATCTCTGTTTGTAGTTCCTGGATGAGCCGCCTTAGCTTATCGTGCTCGTTAGGTATCTTTCCTACGATATCATGCACAAGAACGAGAAGGCTACCGTGTGAGCCACCTCCGGCTGTCTCGGAGTTTAGAGGGTCTATCGTATTGCCATTGACCATATCGGGCGTTATAGGGGTGATATGACCGCCCGTGGATGATAACCTGGCGCCGTGCCACATTAATGATTTATCTTGGAAGAGACTCCGATCGATGCGATTGATGAGGTGCATGAGTAGCTGAAGTACCATGACGAATTGGGCTACCGAAGATGGCCCTACCTCGCTATCTTGTCCGTCCCATTGTTGTTGTTGCTGATGCTCTTTCTTCGATTGTAGGCACCGATGTATGGCATCGCAGATGGCCCGAAATAGAGCCACGAGATGCTGATGGCAAGCGAGGGCTAAGAATACCAGCCCATAATTTGTGGCGACCGAGTCGAGGGGAATGTCACCCCGATCTGGTGATGTGATTTTGGTAATAATACCTAGAAGGGTATTTGTGTCCTCCAACGCCACGTTCACCTCGGGCGATGATACGGTCAGGGGTGCACGGCCTGGGCGGTCAAGATGGCGTATAGCCCGCGTAGCCCTTTTGCTCAAAGACGTGAGCTGCGAGGACACGACATCCGTGGGGTCTTTGTCATCTTCTATATCTTCACTGTCCTCATAGTCGTCGGTTATGGACGGTGTAGTGGAAACAAGGGCCGCGTCTACCCCGGACGGCGCCGCCAAAGAATTCAACGATGTTGGTGAAAATGACTGAAGGTTTGCGTCCCAACCTTCGAAACCGGCGACGGCTCTGGCCTCGTCGGTTCCAGGAAATCGACCAACTAGGCTTGCGACGTCGGCTCCTAGGAATGATCCGTTAGGATATAGTGCCTCGGCTATGCCTTGCTCCAACCACGACGTGCCGTTCAGATTCTTAGGCTCGGGGTTGGTGTCTCTTCGAATTGGCCGAAAAGAGCGACTATTCGGCCGTTGTTTCACTGCAACGAGAGACCTCTGTTAGCTGAGAATTCATAACAAAAATTGATTGCATGACGAAATTGGATGAATACATACAGCTGTATACACAATCCACGGCTGCTCTTGTACACCGCTCGCATTGTGAAAGGGACGTTTGTCCTGATGAAGGGGAATTGCTTCCTCTTTCAGTCTCATCTCGGCGACATCTCACCTTTTGCTGACGACAACGATCGCACGACTGCCGGTGTGACATTACACCCTCTTTTTGATCTATCTCCTCTTTTTTTAGGTTTGACTAGGGCTTGGTCGACCGGCTCTACTATTTAGGCACTGATTGTCTGTGGGTGTTGTCTTATTTAACATTCTTGTCGCCCAGATATCCGTTTTCTCATCCTAGTTCCACAGTCTAATGTTGTGTGGTCGCGCCCCAGTCCGGCAGGTTGGGTCTTACTGTATGTCATTTGAGATTTGTCCGAGCCGCCAGTCTGGTAGCTGTGGTGTTTCTAGATCTACAGGGGTATACGATAATAATGTACTTTTGCGCTAGACAAGGGTAAACAACGAGGCTCTAGCAAGGATAATTGCGGTGTGTTATGCGGGTATCGTGAATCAAATACCCTTTTTCTAGCCTCCGGCACACTAGCCTTTCTCCCCAACAATCTTACTCCCTAGTAATCCACGTGGATATGTGCCGTTGGAGCTTCCTTGGTAGCAGGCACCCTGGATATGAGCTCAATTAGGCTGCCGTCATTGGCAAGGGTGTCTTCGGCCATTCGAAATCTGGGGTTATTTTTTCCCGGAGATGCGCATCTTGTACTGTTTCATATGTAATCCCAATAGTAGCCGCAGAGCTGCATGCAGCACTAGCGGATTTGTCATGGAACAAGTTTGAGTGGGCTTCGACAATTCTGTATACTTTAGGTCCTACAAGGTTCGTGCGAGGCTCTGTTCATGTTAAGCGACTGATTCGAACCGGGGAATCTCATACTCTGTGTAAGGTAATTTACAGGCTCTTCTTATACATGCATGATCCAGACTCAGTATCTTCACTCTAAGTATTAGCTTTTGATATCTTCCCATTAAATCCATCGTAAAATTCTCTTTGTGAGATAATTGCAGCTTTAGATATTGCCATTTTGTGCTTCAGGTGCGATGTTTGAAGTGGAGCAGTCGCTTGTTAGTCTAAGCAGCTAAGAACTTAGGATTAGCTAATTAGACTGAAGAATCTGCAGCCTTTTTTAAGATATGCAACGCTACCTATTTTAGAACTGCCGACAATGTTGATTAGGTGAAGTTGAGAATCTATTCAATTGCCAAGAACAGGAATTTATAATGAATAAAGACTGACTCGCTTAGACGTTTTCCGTTAATAATTAATGTCAAAGGATAAGCTGGGGCGGCGATATTGGCCGGGTGTGATAAGAATAAAGCCCGCTTACCGCCAGTGACTTCACTATTTGGGCTATCACTGCATATTTGGGATCATTCAACACTGCTGCACAATTGGGAATATTACTAAACAGTTCTAAATATCCTATACTTATTTCAATACTCCGTACAGATGAGGCGAATAGGGATAGAGAATCGTGGGCAGACCTAGGCTAGACCTGGGAGTGTCTAAAGCTGGGGTGAGGAAGGGAGAAGTCGAGATCCCGAGCTCGGCGTCTAGATTGTCCATGTCCTGCGTCTCACTGATTCCTGTGTGCGGGCGTGCGGCACGGACGAGGTGTAAGGTTTATGCGATTGGTCAATTGAGCCTAAAACCCACGGTTCAATTTCGCCGACATCAAGATCTCCTCATCCGACAGGAAACTAGCCTTGGTAGGTAATTACCACTTATTGCTTCAATCTATACTTACTTTAAAGGTACCAGCATAACGCTATAAAGACAGCAAGCCTTGTAAGCCTGCAAGGCGAGCGGCGGACCAAAATAATAACTTTCTGGAGTAAGGGTTGGCGCGAAGCGCATACACTCTTTTTAAACTTTTCGACCTGCTGCTACGGTGTAGCCGTCTAAAGTTAGTGGGGAGATTGCTTAATGGGGCTAGCGGGTGAGGCGGTAATGAATCCTCCTATGTGGCTCGTGCACTACCATGTATAAATTAACGTACCAGACTAAAATTTATATCTTTCAAGCCTTGAAAACAGGTTTATAATATTTCTTATTGAAACCAAAAAAAGGTTATGAGGCTAGAATAAAATTGTGGGTTGTTTAAGCCCTGTACAATTTGTAGATCACTCTCTGCGGCGGGGGGGGGGGGGGGGGTCAAGAAGATTAGCTCCGGCCCTAGCTAGCTAAGCATCCTCAACATAACAACTTCGTCAACCTCCATCTATCTGCTTCCAAGATACAAGACCCTGCCTTGCGTTAACGCGGATTGGAAGGAGCTTTTTCTTCAACATGGCCGCAAAAACACAAATCGCATGTCACGTTCGCTGTTGTTTCACTCTTGGCGCCTTCGTTACGAAGGCGTTGCACTATAACTAGGCTTAGTCTCGATTAGCTTGCTATCTAAACACGGGTAGTTGGTCTCACTCGGTCGAACCCATTCCGCTCGGCTAAAGCTTATCTAACGGTAAATGGAAAGCTTAGCTTGACGCGGCTTGCATAAACAAATTACTTAAGATGGTTAAGTAAGTTGGCAGCTAAGAAAGGTGAGGGAGGTTCATCCAAGCGGTGGGGCGCTAGTCTCTGGTATAGCTTTAATTCTTGAGGTCGTCGTGTTGGGCTCTCAGTTTTGTGGTTCGGTCCGGTAGTCGCCAAGCAGCCACATGGGCTTCAACTAGCTTCAAGTTGGAAATAATGATTATTAAGCATCTTTCAGTGGACCTTACACTACAGTAACTGTGATAAGGGCTCGTAGATGAATGATATTCAAATAGTAACCAATCTGCTCGAGCGCCAAAGTTACTTTAAAAGTCTTGAACCCTATTCAGTCAAATAAGATCTCGTCTCGGCTTCATTGTTGCATTCGCTGTTTTAGCGCATTATTCGGGACTGGCTAAATAGGGTGAGCCAAATGCTCAAACCTCGTACAACTCTCGCAAGGTGTTACACTTGTATGACTGTATACATGCTATGCAAGTCCAGGTCCAACATACATGTGACTGATTGCGTCTCCATGTGTCACGGGGGCAATAACTTCAAGAGTCGGAGGAAGTGGTCCCTGGATCCTTGCCGCGTTATAGTAATGACGTGTCAAGTACTTCTTCCATGATGGTCATGAATTCAACATGCCATCGGCCACAATCGCGTATTCGTTTTCGATTTTAAAAAAAGAATAGAAATTAGGCCACAGTTTTAATAGATTATGATGAAAAGGCCTGTCAATCAAATAGTAATACACCGTGGTGAAGACCAACGAGATCGATCACCAGGGGAAAATGATAATTGAGCGGATCAAAATACCTCTAAATCTAATCCGTGATATTAAAATCCAGCTCTATCTCTCCTTTCTGTTAATTATTATTCTAATAGGCGAAACCGTATCTCACCACAGCAGTCCGCCAGTTACTCCCGCATATTCCAGCAGCTTGATAAATGTGTCACATTCACAATTAAAACTTCTTGATAAGTTTCTTGTCGGTATACAATACCCTGGACAGCAGAATAATGGCCGACCCTCCAAGGCATAAGACACCACCAAACACCTTCAAGTCCAGCCAGCCGTCAGATCCATTTTGTAGAATGGCTCCTCCGATGGGCGCCACGGTGAGAGCAGGGATTGAGACGGCAAGGAAGACTACGCCCAGCCTGTAGCCGATCTCGGGTAGAGGAGACACCGAGATGGGAAGGGGACCAAGAAGTCCAATAAAGGCTCCCGACACGAATCCGAACATGATAGAGAAGCCGATCGCGATGGGCGTCGTCTTAGCAGGGATCCAGAGAGCGAACTGAGTGACACCGGAAAGAGCACATGCAATGATGAATACATTCCATACTCCGATTATGTCAGCGCCATAGCCGGAGAATAGACGACCGAATAGACTTGCGGCATTGAAGATAGCCACAATGTATTGAGACAACTGCTCCGACGCGCCCGCCTCTTGAAAAGCCTGCACGGCCAGATAGATGATGGGGGTAAAAATGCCATAGGTCAGAACGAAGATGCCCAGCAACAACAAGACAAAGGGGAACTCTTTGAAGGGTGCAGCTAAGCGACCAGTAGGCATTTTCTTTGGTACAGGTTTTGTCCTCGGACGGACCGTGCAAATTGCAATAACCTGCAGGCCGAGGATGAGAAAGCCCGCAGACCTGATCGCCCAGGGGTATCCAATGCTGTCAATCAGGCGACTGATCATGATCGGGAAGACGACGCCGCCGACGGATGAGCCCGTCACCATGATGCCCATAGCTGTTCCGCGCTTCTTGGCAAACCATGTTGAGACACAGGCAATAGCTTTGTTCAGTCAGCATGGAATATTTCAGGAAGTGTAGCGCAGATAAAACTTACCAGGCGAGTATATGCATGCAACGCCGATGGCAGACACCACTCCCTGGGTTAGAATGAACTGATAGTATGTCTTCGCCAACGACGCCAGCATCAGGCCGACGACGTGAAAAAGCGTCCCACCAATCAGAAGCGGCCGCGGTCCATATCGATCAAATATTATACCGACAAAAGGCCCCAAGGCGAACAGGAAGAAGAGTTGGAGTGATGGGATCCATGCGATTTCGCTGCTGGTGTATTGTTTCAGAGGCCCGACTGCATAATACTGCTGAAAGCCGCCCACACCTGCGGAAGAGCATTACTGTTAGTCCATATTGTCGACGCGTGGCGGTAACGTATGAAAACACAAAACAAAACAATACGACTTACTATTGATCCAGCCTGGGCTAGAGAAAGAGCAACACCACCCTCCCAGGACAACCAACCACGCAACGGCGCCGCCGTCGGGAGGACCAGCGACTGCGGGCTTGTCAGTGGGAATTGTCTCTATAGGGGCCCGCTCCGTGTCGGCACCGAGGTCGGAATCCGACTGTGGAACCTTCTCAGGGTCGGTCTCCGTCTTTGTGCTAGCCATGGCTAAGAACGGATGGTCGGAGGATCGGAGGATCGGACGGTCAAAGAGTAGCGCCAACTGTAATACTTGGTGTAATACCTATCCACGTATCAGGGTATTGTGATCAAACCGCGACCTAAGGGGAGTGATATATCTGAAGGTAAAGAGAAAATGTAAGTCATGGAGGAGGGTGGGCGAAATGAAATTAAATGTGAGTAGCAAGTGAGGCGAGCCATCGTTAAATTATTATGTTGAGTTCCTAAAACAGTAAAACACAGGACAGCCGGCAAGATTGGTGATTATGGCGGCACGGTAAAAATGTTAACAAACTAATAAGAGACCCGGAAGGATTATTGCGCCGATTGCTCGAGGTCCTGACAAAGCTGTACCTCAGTGTCTATAAGGGGTGGGTTGATTCATTGATTCTATGACATACTAATACATATGCATACAGTAGCGCATATGTGGCGTCCGGCTCTCATACCCAAGGGTTAAGCTAGCCAAAACATTTAGTCCTTTTTCAGATAGAAAATTATTGCATTCCAAACGATGTTACACAAAATAACGCTTTGCAATAATGTTAAAACTTAGAAATGAGAACTGACAAAATGGTGTAGTTAAAAGTATAGTTGTAGTTGTGAGTATTACAAACAATGAAACTATAACGCGAATGCCCTAGATTAGACGTTGTTTGAGCAATCTACCACTACGAAACTTTAGCCTCTGGGAAGAGGTAATTTACGACAGCTTAGGTCTACGTATGACAGAAGGGCTGCTCTTTGTAACTAGCTTATCGCTAATCTGACCGCTTTTCATTACCGATACTGCCTGCCGAAAAATTTGTGTGGTGTAGCAAAAGCTGTCCTATCAGAAACCCTATCCGGAAAGAGAAAATAAAAACACAGTAATTACAGTAGGGGCCGTTCCACAAGCCGCGTGGCTAGTGCGGCTCAGCAATAACTCCGCATATAAGGACTTTAGTTCTGGGGATCTGGAGATATCTGGAGATAGATGCCTGAGAGTTCCACATTATTCTCATTATTCTAGGGTAGTTGTGGCTGGTGGGGCTCACCGACTTACTATACGATTCATCCATACTTAGTTAGACTAACCCACCCCTTTGCTTTATCCTAATACAGCATAGGTAGCTACTCTCGAACCCCGCGGTCCCATTAGTTCGCGGGGTTTGCCTGCTAAGTTGATTGGGCTGCCGTGCGGTTGCTAGATAAAGTCTAATTTCGCTCTCAAGAATGACCAATCGCTCAATTCCCTTCAATGCCTTGTTCGATGAACAGCCCTTGGCCTTTGAATCGATTGTATAACAAACTTCCCGTTCTTGGTCTGTGTTACTACAATGAGCACTGATCATATCCATCAGCTTCCTTTAATCTCGCTCACTCGCAGCCTGTATAGCAAACTCGGACATCAACGACGTTTTTTAGACAAATCGTAGACTTCTAAGCTGTGCTCTATGCGGCTCATAACTCTGAAATGGTTAGCTTGGTCCTATAGTATCGAAGTCCTTTACTTCGTGACGGGATGCTGTTTTGCAAACATACAGTTGGCTACTATTTATATTAGGCGATATCGAACGACTGCTTTTACTTAAGTAATCCGTGGTTCTATTCAAGGTTAATTTCAGCATAATAAGCTGCTAATCTGTCTAGCTACCCCAATCGTCTCGTATGGGACAATTTGAACTATGCAATATCTGTGCTCCTTCCTTCGATTGACTTTTAGATGCTAATGACCGGTTTCTACGATTATCCTTAACAATCACTACACGCCGAATTGCTCCATCGATATGCCATATGACGCCGAGAAAGACTTCGTTACGAAAATCCTAATCAAATATATGACCTCCGACTACCCGGTTATCGTGTACGAACGGACCATTGCTCATACCTTGCCACACGTACGACGACTAGCACCACGTATCATGTATATAATCATATTGACAGGGAGGTCTCAGCTTCTAGCTTGCTTGAGGATTATCTGGCTATTCAAGGTAGCGATAGGAGAACAATTAGGTAGGCATAACGGCAGTTAGGCACTTGGGGGTAAGGTAACTTAGAGATATAGACTGTATATTGCTTACCAAGCTGAATAGGGGAACGCAACTTCTTGTCCCTTTAACACCCCGAATGATCATTGCAATTCGAATGTCCTTCTAGAGCCTTACTATTGCACGGATTAGCTCAAGGTCGTTATTGGGATAGCATCTATCCGTAAACTAGGGGTTAGGGCCGCCAATGTCATGTAGACATCCTGCGAAGCGGTGAACTGCATATTCAGCTATCTGTATTCCTTCTCGTGTCCTCCCAATCACAGTGATAGTAATACGGGCCTGAAAAGGCAGGGCCAGGAGAGCGAGAGCGAAGCTCGTGCGTATTTAAACCTGGATCGCTGTCAGGGAACTAGTTCACGGCTACCCTAAAGTGGATTCTGTGTATATAAGTGACTGGACCACCCTTGATTTGGGTACGGAAATCAATTGGTCACTCTATTCAGCTCTCAGTACCCTTCTGGCTGCAGATAGGTCTCCCTATTCACTCTGTACCGCTTATCTTCTGACAATCGCCGCCAGGGCTGAAAAGTAAGATCAGATTGCATGGACTCTTTTACGCCTTAGTTGATGGTTATAATATCTACGACTTTTTGAAGGCCTAGATCACCAGGTTCTGTTATATTACTATGCAATCTGCCGCTTCAGAAGCACATTGAGGTAATATAGCACGATGAGAATTGAGTACACATCTCTTCATACAGTATTGTGTGAAAAGGGGATAATAAAGGGGATTTATAATAACGAGGCAATTAGGACGACCGTATTTAATTCGTTTACAAACGGGTGCGAAACCAAGCTTCCTTTATATGGGTATGTCTTTTTATTTGTCCTCGGCTGCCTATTCGAACTCATGGCTGTTATAACTCAAGTCGCTTTACACTTCATCTTGTTATCCCCGCCATATAGCAGTTAAGACTCCATGCCGAGATGGCTTGATCAAGTAATCTGCTGCCGGAACCTAGCTAGAGAGGTAAGCTACCCCTTACGAGTATAAGCGAGATCGCCTGCACGTATTGTACGCAGGATCGCATCGCTACTGGAAATCATCCGGATAAGGGAATCATTTAAACAAAAGACAGTCAATTCAATTAATCAAATAAAACGAGAATTGACGAAACTAGAAGTGTATAGCTAAGTGTGGTTTCTCCTCTCCTCAATGTAAGCTCCCTTGACTCAACATTCATAAATTAACCCCCTAAATTGGTGCACTTCGCACGCCTATCGTGCTTTTTGTCGATATCGGGGTCAATTTTTAGCCGAGATTCGGGCTCGTATCATCCCGTGGCCAACATACTTTCTCATGCGTAATGTATTAAGCGTGATTGCCGTCGGTTAATCAGAGTCAAGAGAGTTTCCCGTGATAATGACCCCATCATTTACGTGTCAGGCTCTAAAATGGCTTTTTCAAACACCAAAATTTTGTTTTTTACGTTAGTCCTCGTCTAACGCATCTGTTACGATCGCATAGAATAAAACTCGTGCACATGAAAAGCTAGAGATTGGCCCACGAAGGTCCTATGACCCCCTCCGCGCAACAACAGAGTTCAAACCTAGCCCGAACCGGAGATCTTGACAGTGTGTAATTTGTCCGCCAGCTGGAATCTGTTTGGAAAGGGTTTTTTCCAATTATTGGAAAGCTTTACCTTTCCCGAACACGTTTTGGCAACGAAAATCAAGTGTGAGGGAAAGTGAAGCTTGAGAAGTTAACACCAGACTCCCCAAAACTCTATAAAATTGGGATGAGTTCCTATTGGTCTAGACGTACTCTGCAACTGTTTGATTAGTCAGAGTCTATTTGAGAAATCAACCACAACGTATTCGCACTAGGTTTAACTGTGAGGCTTGCGTGCGAAATCTCAATAACTGCTCAATAACTGTAACGTGCGAAAGCTCGCCGCAGACAAAGGCTCGCCGTAAGCATAGTAGGCATAGGCAAAAGCGCAGGCAAAAAGCCCGCTGCAGGCGAAGGGAGGTCCCAGGGGGTCTCCCCCCGGGTCTCCCATAGGTACGAAGTGTAGAATTTAAATCGAAGTGCAAGGCACTTCGATTTGCAGCGTGTCGAAATGGAGAGTCTTCGCCGGCAAAGCTTCCCATTTTAGTGACGACTTGCTTGGCACTACCGGGTCTTATTGCTTCGCATACGTGTCCTTCATACATTCGTCTCACTGTCACAAACTGGCAACCGTTGTCAGTGTCGTCGATGTCATAATGCGTAACCTGGTGGGTGGCACCTGGGCTGTATTGATTAATTAGTATTTAAGCATGTTTTCCCAGTTACGCCATGGGTCTGTAAACTTGAGAAGAGCCGGAGTTTAGAGAGGTTTAATAGAGGGGAAATCCCGAGAGATCCGGTCAAGACCCACATGACAGGTGCTACTGATCATTTGAACGGGCCGTGCCGTCGCATCTCGGTAGATATCGTACCAAGATATGCCATTTTTAACCCTGGTTAGTGCTGCAACCTGCAGGGTCAAGGGGTCCACGTGAATTCCGGCATCTTCGCGGAGATGTCGGAGCTTGTTGCAAATGATCTGCAATCGCAGATGAAGCCGGTAACACGTATTAAAAACGGAGTATAATTATGGAGTGCGAAGGTGAGTTGTATAGCTAGCGAAGTAGGCAAGGTATTACTCTAGGAGCCTGCCAATTAGAAAATTGGAGCTAGTACCTAGTAACAGAATCACTTTTAGATGGCTTGAAACTATCCAAGGTGGAAAGGTTTGTTCGGTTCGCTTGGTGCCAGGTGAGGACCTGATCAAAAAAGATGACAGTATCCTACCTAGGTAGTGTAAAAGAAGGCTGTCAGCGATATGTCGGGCCTCACTGCCAAAATCATGACAGGTATCCTCTACACTCGTAGAAATGTGACTGTCATCTTCTTTGATCAGGACCCCGCCACGTCTTTATATAGATCCCCCGAGAAACGAGAGGCGGATTAGCGCGAAATTCTCGTATATCTTTTTTTATATTGAAAGGTCTCTCTACAGGGACAGGCTTCATGATGCGTAATAATGCCGTGCGTGTTCTATTACCTACGAATATTCTTGAACGTTACCATCAACTACTAAGAACAAAAGGCCGATGCGCACCAGTTGTTCTGCTGCTAGGTAGTACAGGTACATATATCATACCATACACGCTGACAACTACGATTGACAAACGCTAGGTAGGTGGATTTTTTCTCTATTTTGTCCCTCCTGTTGTATAAATACTTAGGAAGCTGTAATTAACCTCCAGACATGAGCTTAATCTCTATACGTAACGTAGCATACGTGGAGCAAACGCAGGTGGGCAACGTGTATATGGCCAGAGTACGTCTTAGTAACGAAAGCAGCGTTGCATTATATATAATATAGGCGACATTTCTTACCGCATATCTTGTAGTCGTACTTACTTACGGGATAATGGACATTTGCACGCGAAACCTATGAATTCTTCTACTACGTGACGTCATATTTGTAACAGATTCTTAGTACAAAGAAACGAAAGAGCAGCGACCTTCAACAATTACTCGAAGCTGTCTTGTTACGCACTCAAATTTCTTGACGAACTAATATCAGTAAGCCTTACTACGACTCAATCTCGGCCTATGGCTAGGATTCGAAGAGGCTCATAGTCGCTATTCATAGTGATAGGTTCTGATAAGAAAACTTGGAATCCCCTAAAGGAGAAACTTCTGTCGAATATTAGCTTGATTTCTCGACTATCTGCCCAAGAGTGACAAATAAATGGCAAGGCAAAAGAAAAAACGCTCTAGGGGAGCTCCAGTAATAACAGCACTATCATTCTCTCGGATTCAACCAAATAGCTAAGCTGGGTCTTTCTAAATATCAGTTTTCTCTGTAATCTCTATTACTCAGTCTTGTCTTTCTTATAGGCAACCAGCGTGACTACATGAGAGGAGAGACTTGTATACGCTTTTGGAGAGTCGTAGCGCGTTACATCCGGCCGCAATGCTTCATGTTCGGTTATGAAAGACTGGCGAGAGGCATAATTAAGTCACACGCTCGTTCAGCTCAAGGTAAGGGACAACCATAGTTGCTTGAAGGAAATTTTATCTGCAAATGTCTACCAGGTTAGGGCATTAAGGAGGGTATACGAGCCCAGTCCTATCTTTAAGCCAGGGGCGACCCGTGTCGATATATTCAACAGTCTCTCACTTCTTGCGTTCTTTCGCTTTACCTTATACATCTCACTTTGTATTAACTGCTCTACGATCAAGCGCACATGGGTAGATTATAAACTAGTTTACCCGTGACTTTTTAAAATACATCTCGCTTTAATACTTATTATTAAGAACCTTATTTATTAATTAATGTAAAATTCTGTAATTTATTTTTAGTATCAAATAAACTTACATCATCTTTAGTGAGATTTTCTTATAATTATATGACCGTTAGAAAAAACGTAACCAAAAACAGTCACATATTCTTTTCGTTTGTTATTATGAGAGGCGCAATACTGCGTTTATTTAGTGGGTCGCGTAGATTTCAAGTTTAGTGGACCATTCAGCGACCAACAGGCTGGTGGTCTATAAACATGTGTAACCTGGCAACCAGGCAAGGGACGCGTCGCGGTGAATCATGCAGTTGGAAAAGTCTTCTAGGCCCGGTGCACCCAGCTCCAGCATCCATCCAACCACTATCTTGCAATTCTTCCACGCTTCCGCTGCAATCCTCTTCAGACATCACCACCACAGCTGCTGCCCTTCACCAAAAAGATCAAGTATTTGAGATGGGGCAGTGTTTTCAACTCGTGTGCCCTCAGGCTAAACTGAGAAGGGGGACGCGCATTAAGCTGGGCGAATACCTGTTCTCCCATCGCGAACTGTGTGACCTCGTGCGGCTACTGCTCGTCCCAGTTCAGCCACAAGACAGGCCGCGTCCTCTCCCATCGTTTAGGACTAGGAGCGGATGGGACCACCACTACGGTAGCAAACCATACGGGAACAAACCAAGCAATGGGAAATCATCACCCAGCACCACCGTCAGCAGCCTTTGCAGCCTCCCTGTTGAATTGCACCACCGGCTCTTTTTCTTCATTCCATTCATCGAAGACGTCGTTAGTCTCGGCATGACGAATCAGTACTTTTGGTCCATAGCCCTTCACTACATGGAGGATTACTATTTATCGTCCTTCGGGACATGGGCTGGTAAGAAACTCGTCGCCGTGGGCGAGGATGTTGAGCCAGGCGATTTCCCCCCAGGCCTATTTTCGGCCGAGGAGCTCGAAGCGGAGTTCGAGGCTTTCCGCCAGTTGCAAATCGACGTACCAGATTGGAGGGACTACCAAGAAGAGTTGGTCCCAGAGGAACCGTTCACTCTTTGGCACTTCGTCTTCGAGGAAGTTTCTAAGGTCTCTTGGCTTGTCGACCCGTTCAACCGGGCATGCTTCTTGAAAGTCGCCTGCAACAGTTGTGATATAGGAATGGACCCCGCGTGGCCTTCCGTCCGAAAGCAAATCAATATCGAGACGGAGGCGTATTGGCCCCGGGAAGAGCAGTGGATTCTTCGAAACTTGACCACAAAGCAGATCGTGCGCTCTGAAGCCATTGCCCTATCGCCGGACTACATTCAAGGCCCTCATATAGACTTTCTGGGGTTCGGTGAGGTTCTTTTGTCGCGCATCGCGTGGTCAACGAGCTCCTCAGTCGGTATAGACGATCCGACAAATATATCGAGGGGCGTATGGGCCGGACACCGCTTTGATATCATAACACGTTCAAAACATGATACTGAAACAGGTGGGGAGGGCTGGACGTAAGTAATTTTTGGCGCTATTTTCTTCTTGTTTTGGCAACTGATTGGGCCTTTTTCTTTCCTTTTAGCTGGGTATGGCCTTCACCCAGAACTTTCAATTTCTTCTCAAACGATACTCTTTACGGAGATAAGCTGACTCTGAGTGCTATAGTGATGTTAGTGACGAAGTCAAAACAGAGATTGCTGATATCTGGGAAAAGAATTGCGGTCCTGACTGGCGTGATCTTATTACCAAAGAACGGAGTTACTGATATTAATGAGTCGAACCAGCCATCAACCCAATGGATTTATTAGCTTGGCTACAATGCTTTAAAATTGCCGATGCACTTTGCACTAAGATGCCATGGACTCATTCCGGCGAGAAAGCTGCACAAGCAATGGAGCGTAGACGCTTTTTAGCGCGAAGGCATATCAGCCTTGGTTAGTCTATTGTATAAGCACCTGGAAGTTGTTAGGCAGTATATAGAAAGGTTCTATAGCAAAAATCGAAGAGCTTCAACTCCGGGTGCATAGCACCCTTTTAAAAAATGGCTTGCTCTCACATGAATCCCTATAGCGGCCCCCAATGCGACTCCATGATAGCAACATAGCCCCCTAAGCGCAAAATGACCATCAGCGGCGGGCGTCTCTGCTGACTAATACTCCGGTCCTCCGCGCTATGGATGAAAGTGCGCCCAAAAGTAGGAGTTGATCAATCAATGGAAGTTCTCTAAAGACGTGTCTGTAGTTATGAAAATTACCTTCACTGCCAGCCAAAGCGACGTGAAACATCACAATTACCTGCAGACCAGTCGAATGAAATGTTTCAAGAAGTTGCAACATTTTCAAACACCTCTTTTTATCGTGAGCGCATTTTCACAATCGAGGTTTTCTTCCAAATTCGGCAAACACCTACTTGCCTATGCTACGAGTGGGTAATTGAATCATTATTTCCCTGCTGCTTGTGATTATAAGCTGTCTAAGAAATGCATTAAACCACTGTCCAGATACACCTTATATTTTGCTGCATCAAATAATTAACTAACACTCATAACATATCATGAAGAATGCCTTCTAAATTTGGGCCCTAACCTCCATATCTGGGAAATCAATTATCGGTTAGGATAGCATCTGCGATCTTTTCCGCAAACATATCTAAGCCTCAAGTCAGCCGTTACACTCTTTGCAAAATAGTCATTACAGCCTGGAGACTAACAGACGACCGCCATGGGATAACCTGGTGGCAAAATAGCGAAAGCGCTAGCGTCCACGATACGTAGGCCTGTGACACCTCGAACCCTCGTACGAGTGTCCACTACTGAGTCAGCATCGTCGTCCGCGCCCATTTTACAAGTGCAGGCACCGTGGTAGGTGAGGGCCGAGTTATTTCGAACCCAGTCCACGATTTGCTCACGGGTCGTGACATTGGCGGCGGGAACCCAAGAGCTCTAGACCATGGTGCTGTTGAATGCAATCTCGCGCAGGCGCATGAACGAGGCTACGGCCATTTCGACATCTCCTTCGTCGCCGAGCCAGTTGGGACTCACGAGCGGATCGTCAGCCGTGTCGGCGCTCCGAATCGTTACGTTTCCGCGTGCTGAAGTCGAGAACAGCGTCGATCCATAGAGTAAATAGATGTCATTAGGTCCTATATCATTGGGCACTGCAGAACTCTCTAATGGTAGATAGTTGGTATCCGGCCAGTCTTCTGGGAAGGTAGAGAGAAATGACACGGTCGATTCACTCAGTACCTCGCCGTGTAGAGACGCTGGGTATTTCTCGAAACCTAATTGACGCCTCAAGTTAGAGAATGCAAGCATGAAGATAGTACCTGGATCAGAGAATTTTCCAGTCACTTACCCAAAGCGCCACCTGCTCCAATGGAAGAAAGATGACCGCTTTGGTGGTTAAGGTACTCTTCGGTAACCTCAGCCACAACTTTAGAGTTTCCGGCAACAATCTGTGAGTTAGTCTCAACATTGACTTTGTAGACGTGCGCCATGAAAGGTTGGTCCTACCAATGACGATGACTCATTAGTACTACGATGTGCAAAGCGCTAATGTTACAACTTACCCATGCATTCTGCCCTACTGCGGGTATGTCCACGACGAGATCGATACCATGTTCCGACAGCGTATTTGCAGGACCCACGCCAGAAACCATCAGAATTTGCGGAGAACGCCACTTGGAGTGTAAGTCATTTAGTTTCTGCGCAATTTAGGAGGGCTGAGGCGCTGAAGCAGTGAAACTTACCACACCAGCTGATACAATGACCTCTTTGCGCGCAGAGATTACCCAAGAGAAATCAGATGTCAGCGAGCTACCCTCCACCTCGACACCGGTGGCCTTCTTATCTCCGTCGAACAGGATACGCTTAGCTAGCGTGTTTGGGTAAATCTTGAGGCCCGTTTTCCCAGCAGCGGCTTGAAGGAACGATGTTTCTGACGAGCTGCGTGTCGCTGTTCTCGGGTCGACGGCGCCGGCAATAGTACTATAATTATCCAATCAATTTGCCGCTGTTGAAGCCCGAAATAGCTTCAAACCCCTGTCTCTCGAGTGCTTCCGACAAGGGGGAAACATATGGACCCTGGAAATTGCCATAGGATACATGCAACGGCCCTCCAGCAGGGCGAACGCGGTTTCGTCATAAGTGATGTTTAGCGTAGGGTCAATTTTGGTATAATCCGGCGGGGAGAAGTTGACGCTCTTTTTGTAAAAGGGGTATACATTATCCCAAGACCAGAAATCATCTTTGACTACATTAACCCACAGGTCGTGAGATCCTGCAGTGGCTCGTGCGTAGCCCCCGTAGTTGGCCGCAGTGCTGACAAAGGTCAGTCTATGGTTTGCAAGCCAAATTGGGGTGAGAGAAACGTACCTTCCACCAAATGTCACGCCAGTAGTATATCCGATTGAACGGCCATTGTACCCCTGAAAATAAATAAGCTAACAGGCATAGGCTAGGAAAGGTTCCAAGGACTACTCTAACCGGAATAGGCTCTGTTTCAATTGCGTGGAGGACCTGGGTTAATAGCTGATTGTTTGCGTTATTGCTGGGATTGGCTGCCTCATAATTATAACCTGGGATCTGCGTCTTATTACCGCTCAAGATCTCGTAAAAAGAGCCAGCTTCGATGAGGGCTACCGAATAATTGGCATGATCTAATGCGAGTCTGGCTGCTACCGTGTTCCACGCGTTGCCTCCACCAATCACCTGTATTTCTCTCAGTAAATGGTCTTGACTCAGGGTGGAATTTATAGCCCACAACGTAATCGCACACGGCAGCGGTATTGGGCTCACCAAAAGAGTTGCCAAATAGCTCTGTGATTCCATTGCCATTGATACTGGCTCCGATGGTTGTGTCGGCAGAAATTAGAATAGGTATAGCGGCTACTGCCACGAGGACATACAAGGAGAAACTGAACGGGGCTGATATCTGAACAGTGTGCTCAAGTAGTTACAACTTCGGATTGTTGAAATTCGCCCACTACTTCATGCATCTTGTCGACTTGAGGTCTTATTTTCTACTTCTAATTCACGGAGTCGGTGAAGGCTGGCCGAGCTGACACTGGTCAGGGGTAGCTAGCCGGCCCGGCACTCTCGGTAACGGACTTCGATACTTAATCTCCCTTTGGGTAGCCTTCGGCATGACTTCCTTTGTTTTTGATGCTAGTAAAAACACATTAACAGATCCACGATGTCTAGTCCGACTTCGAGGCTGACCACACCTGTGCTCTGCACGCTTAGCCTCCTCGGCTCCTTGCAGCTCTGGGGCCGCGCCGCCATGGACGGTACATTGGAGCACCTCTTCTACGCTCTCCATGGGCCCATGCCCTACAACTTACCTAGTACACGAAGTCTCCTCAAAGAGAGTTTCACAGGAATGTACTGGCCATTTGACTATTTACTGAATATCCTGGTTGTATTCTTCTGGGAGGTCGCAGATGGTTCTCACCCTGATGCTTCCGCTGTTGGAATTTATTTCCTCGGCCAATATCTCGCAGTTTTATTGATATTCTACCTTGACTCCTGTCGGACAGGGCTCGTCCCCAATTTTAAACGGTCAGTCAATATCGGCACATATCCGATGTTTCAGTCTGCTAATTGCGACAAGACCGACAATATGGCTTCTGGTGTTCCAGATGACTGGAATCGGCTGTTCTGGGCCGATCTGGGCTATGAAACACCTTGAAATGTCTTCCACCTACACGCACAGCGCTACACTTCAAAGCATGCGAAAAGAGTCAGATGTGCCCCTGAATTTGCAACTTGTTATCATGTTTGGACTGATGATCGGATACTTGCTTCCCGCAGTTGGAATGGCGTTACCTTCGCCAGGCTGGATTTCTCATGATTCTAAGCAAATGGTGTTGGCCTGCTGGAATTTATTCCCACTTCCCGTCTTTTCTATCATAACGGCTCTTAAAGCCTGTGTGCCTAGGACTCAACATATCCAAACTCCCGAATCCGGAGGGGGGAAATCCGCCCCTTCTCTCGAAAATAAGTTCTCGATTAGTATCCGCTGGATGTATGTGATCTCTTTCATGTTTTGCTTTGCATGTCGTGTCGCTGTCTGTACTATCTCTATCTCGAGCATCTGCTTTCCTGCGCTATGGAACGAGAAATATATCGGACTTATGAGCCCAGTGAGATTATTCGTGCCACCTGTGGCATTCACACGTGGAAAGACTGTCGGAGATGGAGTCAGGAGTTTCATGATGTGGGACCAAGTATTTGGGTATGCTACCGTTGGGTTTGTTGCACTATTGCGATTTCAGAAGATTTCACACGCTGTTGGAGCACCATTCAGTTGGTGTAGAAGTATTGCCGTGGCACTTTTTGCTTCCGCGGCCCTTAGACCTGAAAGCACGATTCTGATCGTTGATTGGATGAGTGATGAATTATTGTTTATTAATGTCTAGATCGGTTTATTCCTCTACTTAAAATTGTCCTCAGCTTCTTCTATCGGTAATACCATGCTATCTATTGGTGATACCTTCACTCCTGCTTATGACTTAGAGACAAAGTCTTACGCCTTTAGCTTCTCGAACTAAAAAGTAACTCGTTATAACCTAACACCGACCTCCAACAAGAACACCTTGAAACACTATAGCTCGTTACTATTTTCGGCATGAGCATTAAGTTATTTAGAGTAGACGATAAGAGGTATTCACAGGTCATCGTCGAGGCAGGGGAGGGGGCGAACTTATATATCAGTAACACCTATAACTTTATAATGTAAAGCATCAGAGACCTTAATAGCAAAAAGATTCCACAAGGGGGATTCGAGTTCAGCCCGTCACATACGCCCTTCAGCTATGTCATTTGCACGTGCAAGGTGGTATTACTAGATACTAAAAGAAGATTGGTAATAAGCCCTAAATAAGTGGCAATAAGCCCTAAATGAGTGGGGCAATGCTAAGGGTCACACTAGACATGAGTCATAGGAGGAGGAGATTCGTGAGAGATTTTGAGAAAGGTCAGGTTTAGTTATGTCCTGCTACATGCCTGTAATTCAATACTATTTCTATCAGCCCGCGCAAAGCCACTTTAATATCTATGTTTTGCTTATGTATAACAAGGTTGAGTACAGGGCTAGACTGAGCTATATGCAATAGTCTGAAATGACTGCTGAGGTCCATGAGGTACTCCAGTCGGATCCCTTCCTTGGCTTACGCAGCTGATCTTAACTCTTTATACAACTAGAACGAAGTTCCTAACCTCCCGTCTCCGCTAATATGTCTCAAATAAGCGAGGGTTGGATAGTTTCATTTTCAAGATGAGTGAAACGGCATATATGTGACCGAATCAGTCATATGCGACGTGTACAAGGCGTACAAGGCATTCAGTGCGTGGAACATCATGTTTAAAAATCAACATCACAACCTCGATATGGGTCGAATTGTACTGAGGCTAAGAGGAATCGGAGTTTTAATATACCAATATTCATTTACATGAAATTCGGGCCTTCTTCTAGTCAAAACAGAATTGTTTGGCGTGTCCGGTCCGCGCGGGGCCGGTACAGGTTCATTTTCCTTAAAGAGGCATCGAAATAGGGGTTACTTTTGCCACTGATCAATCAATCCTTTCGGAGATACAACCGCGATTCTGTATTCTATACCCCAGATGCACTTCTTTGTGATTCTAAGTACCGCACTTCTAAGCAGCGTAAATATGGTTTCACAGCATAAAGTCCGAAGGGGAACCATACTAGCCTACCTTAAATCCTATATAATGTTACCTCCGAGGCTAGGCGTTAAGTATGTAGTTGCACTCTTACACCTATAAAGAAACCTGTGCATAAGTTTCGTCCCACCAGTCGCCCTGGTTGTATTCAGGTTGCACTTTCGTTTTTCTTCGACATAACTACATGTGCTAGATCAAACAACCAACAACTGCGTACTTCCTCCTTCTACACCTCACAATTATGCCTACAGCCCATGATGCACAGACTACCGCCAGCGAGCTCGTGGGAGAGCTTGCTTCCGAAATCAAGGGCAAGGTAGTTCTAACTACTGGCGTCTCACCTAAGGGACTTGGTGCCACTTTCGTTGAGGCCATTGCGAAAGCCCAGCCGGCTATGCTGATTCTGGCTGGCCGCAATCCAGATAAAACGACCCAAACAGCCAATGCCATTAAGGCTATCAATGCCAACGTCAAGACGCGGGTTCTTGAACTGGACCTTGGCTCTCTGGCCGCTGTGCGTCGCGCCGCCGATGTGGTCCTCTCATGGGCCGACGTCCCTTACATCGATGTGCTGGTCAACAATGCTGGCATCATGGCTGTGGACTTTAAGCTTTCCCCTGAAGGCTACGAGAATCAACTTGCTACGAATTATCTCGGCCCGTGGCTATTCACAAACCTGGTCATGAGCAAGATCCTGGCTTCCAAATATCCGCGCATCGTCAACGTCAGCAGTGATGGTCATCGTCTCAATCCCATCCGGTGGGATGACTACAATTTTGAGGTGAGCGCTACGGTCGCAGTCCTACTCAGCGCAGCGATCTCTTAAAAAATAAAATCATAAACTAATTGGTTATCTCTCCTGGCTACTACAGAATGGCACCAATTACAACAAATGGCATGCATATGGCCAGTCTAAGACGGGAAACATGCTCTTTACCCTGTCGTTAGCTGACAAGCTGGGAAACTGTGGACTCCAAACCTACAGCCTACACCCTGGCGTCATTAGTACCAATCTCGATGGGCATATTGATTGGGAAGAAAGTCTCCCGAGTCTCCGTAAGGTCTATTTGAGCGCCATACTCTCGTGAATAGCAGCTAAATATTGAATTTTATCGTCATCAGGAGCCGTTGATCGCTCTCTCGGAAATAAGGAAGGCTGGGCCCCGTTCAAGTGGAAGACTGCAGATCAGGGTGCCGCAACACATGTCTATGCGGCTTTTGACCCAAACCTTGAAGGTAAGTAGTCTATCGCCTTTTTTCTTGAACCCTTATTTCCTTCACACTTTCAATACGTCAGACATTCGTTACTGACCTTTCGAAATTTAGATCGTAATGGCACTTATCTAGAGGATTCCCACGTGGCTGATCCGCTGGTCGAGACAGTGAAGCCGTGGGCGACGAGCAAGATCGAAGCTGGTCGGCTGTGGGAATTGACCGAGAAGTTAGTTGGTCAGGATTTCCAGTATTGAAATGCCCCCCAAACGAGATTTCCTTAAATAACGGTACTAGTATCGTAGCTTCAAATAGGAGAGACCTCTTTTGTAGTATGTAAACCTTCTTACTTGCTCAGACGGAATGCAAATTCAATGTTTTATTCACCATTATGAGAATCCTACTACATCTGATACAGAAAACCGCGCCTCAGAACTTGGTGAAGTTCCTTCGCAAAATAACATGTTATTTGAAAATCACAGTGTAAGAGCATTCAGTATGGCTATTAAAAGAGAAAGATTATAGAAGGGTCAGAGGATAGCTATTTAGATTGTGGTGAAGAATGGATATCAAATAATCTTTAGAGAAATATAATGAGATAAGATAGAATGCGGAGAATCAGCCAGACTAACATGCCTAGCCCAGCCAAAGTTTGGATACTACGAACTAGGCTTAGTTCTTGCCTTTTTTGTGAGGCCATAATTATTAATAGGTGTGTAACGAAAAGTTTTATACGGGAAATTTCCTACAGCCCGTTGCACAAATAAATACCCCGACCTACAGCGACCCTAGGGGCTTGATTCTCCGTCCCCTTATACGAATAGAGTATAGAATAGGTAAGCTCTGCGAGAGATCTCCTTAGTTCGTGACTAACTAAGTATTCTAGATCTTCGCTGTACTAGTGGACAAGTGACGTGCAACCCTCCAAAGCAGTTAGCCACCAGAACAAAACCCACTCGAAAGGTTATACTGAACATTCGTGTGATCATTCTATTCAGCCTCATGTATGAACAGATGTAGAAAATGGATGACCTAAGCGGTAGACCCGACGGTTAAACAGAACCGTATGCGCGCCAATCAGCTTTCATTACTTCGACTTTAGAAAATTCCAAAGAACCACCTTGAGTTTGCGCGTTTTTGCTGATAGTATTTATAGTGTTACGTTTGAAATCGAGATGACATCATTGAAATTGAATCTAACTTTAGGAACTATGTATGAGGATCAAAGTTATTGACAAATACTGCCTCATGTGGCGACGAAACTGCCATGCTGTCAGAGCTCACTTAAGAAGCCCCAATCGCTTGCACTTGAGATTTAGTTTAAGAAGTCAAAGATTCGGAAAGGGGCGATGACGCGGGGTGCAGGCGGTAGCCCCGATTCCGGGTGCATAGTCAATTCTCGGGCTAGCTGTTCGCGACCCGGCGCTACTGCGTCGGTGCAATACTACTTCAACCGGCGATGGATGCGAAACGCCAGTTTCCGTATTCCATATTGATGGGACGGAGGCTGACATCCGAGGGAAGCTACCGATTTCAACATCATACATCATCTGAAAAACACTATAATAAAACTCGGGAGTGGTGACTTGGACTCTTCCTTTCATATCCTGAATACCTGCCTTTGTCTGTGAGGCAGTACGTCAATATCAAGATTTGCAAGACATAATTCTACATAATTCTACACAATGTTGTTTGACATAGTCTTGCTCTCGTTAGCAGCCTCTGCTGCGGCCCAGACTTGTTCCCTCCCCTCGACATACAAGTGGACATCAACGGGCGCATTAGCTAGTCCCAAATCTGGCTGGGTCTCTCTCAAGGACTTTAGCCATGTCCCCTACAATGGTCAGCACCTGGTATATGGAACGACTCATGATTCTGGATCGACCTGGGGTTCCATGAACTTTGGTCTCTTCTCGAACTGGTCTAGTATGGGCTCAGCGAGCCAGAATGGCATGAGCGGGTCTACAGTTGCACCCACGATATTCCATTTCGCGCCGAAGAATATCTGGGTGCTGGCATATCAATGGGGCCCAAGCACATTTTCGTACAAGACATCGAGTGACCCGACTAATGCGAACGGATGGTCTTCAGCACAACAGCTTTTTACCGGCACTATCTCAGGTTCCAGCACTGGTGCTATTGACCAAACGCTCATTGGCGACAAGTCAAATATGTATCTGTTCTTTGCAGGAGACAATGGAAAAATCTATCGGGCCAGCATTCCCATCGGGAATTTCCCAGGCAACTTCGGCACAGCATCAACTGTGGTACTTAGCGATTCGACTAACAACCTGTTTGAAGCGGTTCAAGTATACACTCTTTCAGGTCAGAGCAAGTATCTGATGATCGTGGAATCAATTGGCGCGAACGGGCGGTATTTTCGCTCATTCACAGCTACCAGTCTGAGCGGATCGTGGACACCGCAGGTCACATCTGAGAGCGCACCATTTGCTGGCAAGGCGAACAGCGGTGCTACGTGGACCAACGATATCAGTCACGGTGATCTAATCCGCAGCAACGCTGATGAGACAATGACTGTAGACCCCTGCAATCTGCAACTTCTCTACCAAGGGAGAGCCCCAAGTTCTGGCGGAGATTACGGTCAACTACCATACCGACCAGGTGTGCTGACATTGCAAAAATAGAGGACCTATCAGGAGGATTTCGGGACCAGTGGGCTGCAGCGAAAGCGGCCTAGGGGATGGGTTCAAAGAAATTACTAAATCTATGAGACAAATATAAGATAATTAACGAAGAGTGCCTTATCATGCATCCCTGAAGCGTTTACGGTGAGTGCATACTTATCATGTGCAGACTTGTGGCGATTGAGTGATCCTAGTGGCAAGCTTGAAATCGCGACATGCATTGAATATACAATAGCACAGAAATCATCTAGCGATGCCGAACCAAGGAAAGTTAAAGTCTGGAATTATGTTCCATATTCCTCGTCAACTCGCTAACGCTTTTCTGTTGAATTTGTAACAGTTAAGTAGCTGTAGTATGGAATTGCATTGTTGCTAATATCCCTGTACTACAAATACTGCTTTTGAGATATAAGCGAGTATACGTATGATACTTATGGCTCTGCGGCACATATACAAGTAACTACAAACATTTGAGTAGCCCGACTTGATGACTTTCTAGCCTGAGTAGTATGAGCGGATGTTGCGTTCCATCCCGCAAAGGCGCAGACGCTCTAGAGATTAAATTCCTCCGTGACATCAGTGAAAAAACATATTGAGTAGGATTTGTTTAGTATCAAAGAAGATAAATATTCTATAGTCTGGGTACTGAGAGTAGAATTTTAAAGTGATAAAGGAAATGCTGGCTGATACGATCACCCTCCGGCTCCTTCACTCCGCTAGGCGAAATTTTCAAAGCGTGCCGCTTCTGCCTCATCTTGTGCACAGTGTTTGACAGTCCATTGCCACAGATCATCAATCTTTTTCTCGTCATAGCTATCCTTGCTTGACGGTATCTCCTTCCGGCCCTCAAAATATTTCCCCGATATCCCTGCAGTCTCATCGGAACAGGCCAGTCGAACGAGAGAAGCAGCCGACTCTTCTGGCTTATGAATATTATCCGTGTACAGAACTTTGAGAACCGGCGTAACCTTAGGCAGGACCTTCTCCCAAACACAGCGCCCCAAAGCACTGGCCTCACGCGCTAGTCCCGTACCTGGCATGAGGCCTGGATCGAACGCATTGACGGTGATACCGCGATCCGGAACTTTCTGGTTAAGTCGCTTGTGTAAGGCATATGTCCACATGATGTTGGCTAGCTTCGAGTTGGCGTAGTGTCTGCGCCCCGGACCGTTTGCGATAGCTGGTGGAGGGTGAGCTAATTCTTCGGCTGTGGTATAGATCGCATCTGGCAAGCCGCTCTTCATGGCAGGGTCGTGAGTTCCGCTTGAAGTGAGCACTATGCGGGCTTTGGGCGCCAGGTTGGAGCAAAGAAGATGGAATAAGAGAGAGTGGCCGACATGACTGATAGCAAAGGTAGATTCGACGCCTTCGGGTGTATACGATGTCTCGCCAGGGAACTGGAGGGCAGCGTTGAAAAAGAGAGCTTGAATTGGCGGATAGTTCCTATTGGACCAATCCTTTGCGAAACTGCGAACACTCTTTGAGTCTGATAGGTCGAGGGGCATAAAAACTGCATTGCTCTGTTTTAGAACTCCGTTGATCATATCGGCAGCATGTTCGCGATCAGATCTTGAACAGACGACAACAAGCCAATCTGGATGTTGACGGGCAACTTCCAACGCAGTAAAATATCCAAGGTTAGCAGTGCCACCGGTAACAATAGCGGAACGCGTATAAGCCATCGTAGAAAGCGTTTGGGTAGGTATCTACTAGATACTATCTAGTAGAAGAGTTGGTTTATTATAGGGAGTAGACTTATATTGATTTCGACGCAATGATCATGAAGGCGGAAGATGGGGATCGACGTTTAAAAGGAATGCAAGACAATACAGCAGGAAAGAGAATCTGAAAGCTTTCGTCTTCTCTTATATAGCTATGGACTTCATGCTGGCAGGATATATACAATGCCAAGATTCGTAGGAGCTGGTATATCTTAGTTCATTCACCCTTACCTCCTCCTAAATCCGAAACTCATCTACGATATAACTTGGTTGATCAATATTCCTGTTTAAAAATAGAAAACTTCCATCTGTCTCCGAGTTTAGGAGTACTTGCCTAATGCCGGATGGGTAGCTTCTCCGTTCGTGCTCTCATGCTGTCGGGCGGCGTCCAAGGATATGCCCCCTGTTCTCGGGGCTCCGCGCGTGCTGGTACTCCACTAATACCGCTAAGTCCATTGATAAGAAGCGGCGCGCGTCCCGCGGATTACCAATTGCCAACCCGTTTAATCCTCCCTTATCTTAACTAAACCGGTTTTAGTGATATGTTACAATTAGTTTAACGCGCATAGAGGTAATTCGAAGCCCAGCCAACGTTATCTACGACAATACCGATCGGTGCTGAGAGGGTGAGGCATTGGTTTGATCATCTGCCCTCTTTCATTTCAATCTCTAATTGAGAACATCAAGAGTAAGTGAATGCAGATGGTTTATTTTTGTTTCTGTTCTATTATTTCTACAGCGATTCAATCCTCATGCTATAATTGAAATCCCCATTAAACTGAGCATTTAGATCTGAAGAAGGTCAGCACGCAGCCGCACGCATTACGAGTTGGAACTGCCTAAAGCGAGAGAACCTACAGCCAAGCCTCTGCTGGTATCCTGAAAAGCTCCAGAGATAATTGAAATCTAGTTAGACCTGGGGAGGGCGATGCATCACTATATCTCTATGATCACGACTGATTCACGCGAGTTGAAAATTTAGAATTCCATTGGGCTTTTGCCAAGAGTCCAATTATTCGAACAGATAAGACCAGTCATGGGGTCAAGGGCGACTCTATTCCGAAGAACAAAGGAATGCTATACTGTCGATCATACTATATTACTAAGTGACTAGGGCTTCAACTCTAAGCCTATATGGCATGTACTCACATACCCCCTTCCGCATCTTGCAGGCGATGGAGGGAGAAAAGAATCGGATTAAATCAAAAAAGTGCTTGGCTCGTAGGATTTAAGCCCAGGCCTAATGAGGTGCACGTCAATCAAATGTGCAAAATCGCAAACGTAGACTGCATACACACTGTATTGAGTGAAGGATGCATGTGCTTTCACGTATAACTGCGTTACAGTTTGTTGCTCATTTCCCCTTTCTATTATTTGCCACGTATAAATCCCCCCCTTTCAGGCGCACGTTACGTCAGCCCGCTTCGTCCAATTTCACAGCAAAATAGCAACAGGATGGCTCTCTACCAGACTTACTAACTTTGATATCACTATGTTTCTCCTCGTAGGTTAGAGCCATTGTAAGAATGCACGGGGAGAACGTATTGATCAGTGTCACGCGGACCAGCCCTGGGTAGGGTAATGCAACTACCCGTATATCAGGATCTGGTCGGCGATATCCTGTACTCAATCTGCACGGCGTATCTATTCTTGGATAGTATGCTTGGTATTATCGTGGACCTAAGCAAACACGATAATTGCGATATGGACTTGAATGATCTGGATGATCTGGAGTGATTTGGGTTCGAAAAGAGCGAACCTATTCATGTATAAAAACCCCAGATTCGCCGCTGGGCTCGAGAGAAGAGCTTAGACTTCTACGCTTCTTGATTCCCAAGAAGATTATTGCAATATTGAATACCATTCCAAGCCCTAGTACTCTAGCCTTGTGGCAATCGGGGCCCCTCACGTACCTTGTTAGTTTTTCCGTCCTCCCTATAACGTAAATACATATAGACACGCAATACTTCAGGCCAGACCCAATCTCCTAGTAAGGGCGCACAGACTATGCAAAGATGTGCTGCCTAACCGCCATACTAGATCTAATATGAATACTATATCGCGTCTCCAGCATTCAAAAGGCGCGCCGAGTAACTGAGCTCGTTATCTCCAACCAAAGTTAATCTAGTATCAATCTAACCTATTTTCTTCTCATTTTGCCTCAGCCTGATAATAGACCCGAGATTAGATGATAACCCCGAAAGTTATAAACTGCAGCGGAGCTACCTAGCTTAAGTGCATCGAAAGGGGGTATGCATGCGTTCGCGGCTGGCAAAACATTGTCAGATAGCCTGCATTGAGATGGAAGACACTACAGAAAACGGATTTTCGGTGGTAGCCAATGGTAACTATTAACCGAAGGTAAGATTTTGGGTTGCAGTGCTTTACGAATGAATTTTCTCACTAGCATAACACTGCGCTGAGGTCGCAACCATCATACATCACCTGCAATCCCCCACCTCTTGGCCATAGCGAGTGAAATGGTTTTTCTCGACTGTAAGCATACCTCTAGTAACCCTCTACTAATGGTATAAGAAATCCTCACTCCTTCCACTTTCACCAGTTTCTTTATGCTAGATTATCGTTTTGCGTTTTACTATAACTAATGCTGAGCCGATGATTTTATCGCGGCATTTCACTTCATTTCATGTGTCTTCTTCACGAAATATGGCGTTCGCCGCACGACAAACCTCGGAGCCCCCTCCTGACGTAAGTAGGGGCTATATCATCAATATTATAGCTTGGGTCGGTGGTGTTATCTCTACTATCTGCGTCCTGTTGCGAATCTACAGTCGTGTATTCATAATTCGACGTCCCGGCTGGGATGATGCCATTGTTGGTTTCACCGCACTTCTGAACATCTCCGCTAGAGCTTTGGTTTCTGTCTCGGTAGCTCACGGTCTCGGTCGGCACATCTACTATTTGTCTAGCAACGACACTTACATCATTATTTACTATAATCCCATCTTGGAGGCCCTTGGGATCGTCGCTTACTGCTTGCCGAAACTTGCGATCGTTGTCCTCATAAGGAAGCTAATGGGCACTGCGAAGCGCGGTATATGGTTCTTATATGGCGTCATAACAGTGCTTTTCACTACAACGGCTCTGTCTATCATCGTCGTCTTTCTTGAATGCAATCCTCCAGGTCAGGTATTGCATCCCTTCTCATCAACAAGATGTGTTCCCACGCGTGTCTATGATATTGTCAACACACTGGCAAGTGGTTAGTAGCAATAATTGCCACATGTCTCCCCGACCCGAAAATAACTCGCTGAATAGCTAATCTATAGCATGGTCCGCCTTTACCGATCTGACTCTGGCTATTTCTCCGGCCTTTTTTCTTTGGAATCTGCAGATGAAGTTTTCGCGCAAATTCACCGTTATATTGATCATGGCGTTTGGTTTCTTGTGAGTTATACTCTACAGTACAAGAGTGATTCTCTCTCTGACAAAACTGTTCCACAGTGCTATGATTGCAGCGATCGCAAAGACTATCGAACTTCCCAAACAGAATTCGCCAGACGCAACTTATGATATATTTTGGCTTTATATTACATTCACGTATGTTCTCCCCAATTGCTGTTCACTTCCACCTTGGTATCTATCTAATCCTACACTATCAGCATTGAGACGGACCTTGTTATCATCGCTGCTTGTGCGCCAGCGTTTCCCAAGTTGTGGATGCGCATATTTGGCAGAGAGAAAGAAAGACTTGCACTGAGACCGTACCATCCCGTCAAAAATTCTTGGTATGGGTATCAAGGCGACCAAAATAAAATGACCGGCTTTCATCATGGACAGAAAGTCAGTCGCACCGATGAGAGAACGGTTGAACTGAGTCAGATATGCACACTTGAGAATAGGAATTAAGACAGACAAATGAATGGTGATGGGTTTCAGGTAAAATAAAGTGCGAATTAATCATGTATCCTCTGTGAAAGTATTTATGTCTCCTGTCTCCCTATCCTACACGTATGTGAGTCGAAGTACGGCTGATTCCAAATTATGGCTAATCCATGCTCACTTTTTCGATATTACTATGATAGAAGTACATCTGGTTGGACGAAACATTGTGGTGATACTGGCTTATCGAAGAAACCAGTTATTTCGAAGTTGGAGTAGGGGCACTATCTTTTGAGGTTCCGGTATCAGATGACTCGAGTACTCCCACGTTGGCCATGAAGCTCTTCAACCCAGCCCAATAATAAACTCCTTGTCGCGAAACCAACAGAACTGCAGTACTTAGAAAGAGATAGAACATTGTCAAGTCGAGTGACTTGACCCTCTGCAGCGATTATATACGTATCGTAATACTCCCGGTTTTGTGGTTCACAGACCTCTTCACGAGGTCTCGCTCGACATTATACGTTCTGTCATGTATCTTCGGGTTGTGAGCACGTCGCGTTAGCTGAGCAGAACTCACAGTTGGTGATGCTAGTGAAGGCGGATTCGGTATACACCCATTGACCGTACTGGACACCTGCGACTGCTACCTTAACCTCGACGTCGATTGGGCTTCATTGTTTAAAATGTTGTGATAAGGTAGGAAGCCGGCTCCCAAGTGTGAGCCGCGCCCATACAGTAAGAAATTAGAAAGGCGGTTGTCAACAAGGCTTAAAGGGGTAGCTGAAACGATGTTTGTCGAGCTGCTATTGTCATTATTACCGCTCTCGCCTCCCTTACCAGCACTACCGCCACAATCACTTTCAGAAGGTAGGATCTCAGCAGTACTGGTATGGATATATTAGCAGAGGAACTAATAATAACTGACCCTGACTACAGAAGGACGCACTAAGGAACTGAAGAGAGGACAGCAGTAGATCCTGACCAGCTCGTGTCGTAGTTTAAGGTAAATTACCTGTAATGTGTAGAGAAGACTGTAATAGAACCCCCCATGAGGTCCTCCTAGTACTCAAAGCCTATATAGAATATGATGATGTAAAGTTAATGAAGGGGAACTGTCTTCTACGTATGGGGATGCTATGGGCTGCATTTCTGTCTCTGCTCAAAATGTGCTCAGAGGGACCTGTTCAGAAACTGATACCAGAACGGCAAATACAGCTAGTTGAAAAACCATTGTAGCAATTCTACTCAAACTAAAGTTACCTCTCTAAAATTCAGATTCGTCGAGTCCTCTCTTTCCATTAAACCTAAAACGAATGCTGATCCTACAACATGATAGGTGTCCAAGATTCCTGTTTCCCGAAAGATCATCGGTACAGGGACACCAGCAACATGAGCCACTAGGTCACCTGGTTTTATACCAGATGGGCCCGAGCCTAGGTACCCAGAGACGGTTTTGAAGAGACATCGGTTCGCAAATGTATTGAAAAGATCCGCTAGGACCTCATGCTCAAGTGTATGAAAATGTTGTTTCAATACCGCTCTCGTTGTGGCCATGTAATCAACTTGAGCGTCGCCTCCTCCGCGCAACTCGGCTCTAATCTTTTCATAAAGACTCAAGAAGTTATAAAACTCGGCGGGTTGATCACTTCCTGGCTGAACCGGGTTGATTGCTTGAAATATAGATTGTATGATGCTTTGATACGTATGATTGAAGGAGAGGTCTCCGGCTTGATCAATCAATTCACATAGCGTAGCCACTGGATTTTCGAATTTTCCGGGTAGTTCATCTCCTTCGACATATTTGATTTTGAAGGTCTCAGTAATGAACCCTACTTCATAGAAAATCATACTCATGACTTGCAGGCTCTTGCCTATCAACTGAGCATGCGGCGACCCGATGGCGGCTTCCCTTATTGGAGAGCTATAAACGTCGGGAGGTAGCCATGGCCTTTCTAAAGTCGTTTTCCATTTTGGAACCCAAGAAGGGAAGGCGGTATCATCTGACAAGCCTGCGTCTACGATGAAAATTAAGTAGTTGGGCGACGACCGCAGCAGATCGAAAAAGAAGTCCAAAAAAACCTGATCCTCGCCTTTTGTGTAATCGATTGCCGACAATTGAATATTGAAGCTGCGGAGGATACCATATGCTGCATACACTCTGTCCCGTGGTTCGGTGGCGGAGCGGTACTTCGTCACCTGTAAGAGCACGCGAGTTACTTCATCGGTAGCGCTAATATCTCTTTCCTTCCTATATCCGAACGCAGCCTGTGTTGGGTAGTAATTGGCATAGGCGACGAGCCAGATGAGAATCCAGAATGGAAGTAACGCGTATTCGATAATACCTAACAGTATACCTACGCTTATAAGCAAGTCCGGCTGACAGTAACATGTATGCCAAAGGACAAGTGACGTGATGGGCAGAGAGATTACTATACCGATCGATACTAGCGACTGCAGAATACAAACAACCCAACGGGCCCCCAGGATAACAACTGCTTCATTAAATAGTAACGACCGGCGTAGGATGAGTGCTCGCGCATGACTACAAGGGCGTGACTCATCGTCCAGAGAAAAGGTCCTGTCAGGTCGTAATAGTATTGGGGACTGGTGATTTTGCATGGTCGCTCCACCAGCATGGTGACACCTCATGTTTCGGGTACCCCAGGCTGTCTTCCGTTTAATATTCATCCAAAGAATTATCATTCCGTACCAATCCCGAAAGTGAGTCGTCCTACCAGAAATTTCATATTCATAATTGCAAGCCACTATCCACATGCCTCGGATGAAATGATCCCAGCTCAGCGATTGCTCGCCGCACATAATGGTAATATCTTGAGCGAGGACTAATTCCTGGAATGTCCAGGCACGGCTGATCCACGGCCTCGAAAGCAGACCGTCGAATGCTTCAGGGTACCATCGTCTTTTCCGTGGGACGACTGTCATGATCAGTCGCGCTAGTATTAACATTGTTAATCTCCCTGAGAATCACTAAATCTTACCATCGTGGAAAGATAAGCGACATACCATAGTTGTTCAAATGTGTGTTAAACTTGATTAATGCCCAAAAATCCTTCAAGTCTTTTGTGCATAAGGTCCAAAGATCTCTAGGGTCTCTTCGTCCGGCTAATCCGCAATTGGTGTGTCGGATACGATTGCCTGTCAAGCATAAACTGTATCGTGAAGCCCACCTCAAGTTCTTCATGTTGCAATCGGTATGCTCATCACCTCGCCCGAGCCAAACATAAACCATTGTAGCCCAAGTGTATATGTCTTCCATGTTTGGTATCTGCGACGCCTTGTCTAGGTTGTCCTTCTGGTTGATACAAATAGCATCAACCCAAATCGTGACCCCTCCTTGAGATTTTCGCACAGCTTGAAGTGCATCCTTGCAATTCGAAGTAATTTCAATTTTACAACCATTGCAAACCAAGATATCCGGTGGATCTGCTTTACTTCCCCAGACATATGACAACGCAGAAAATTCCGGGCAATCTTTCATAGATACGACCCGAAGTGTACCTCGCAAAGGTGAATCAACGGATTGTCCGGATAGAGGTGGCAATACCGGCTCGGGCTCGAGGTCTAATACTCTGATACACCCTTGGTCAACTCGTAAGGAGTCATACAGCTGGGCTGACGAAAATGAAGGTGATATATCGGCAAGCTGATGCCGTGTAACTAGGTTATGAATACCGATTATTGTGGATTCAGCCATTTTTACAAGCAGCTAGTGTCAATTAGACGTTAAATAAGTTAGGTATCTCATATTCCAAGTCGACGAGTTACTGTTGTTCATGGAGAGCGGAGTAGTAGGCAGGCAGCTATATCTAAACGCGTGACAATATTTTTGTATGGTGGGCCGGCAAAACGATCGAACTGCCATACCTTAGGTACCTAGTACCAAGTTATTAGAGGGTGAACAGGGTGTTTGCCAGCATTATAAGCATAGAACATCACGTAACGAGGCGCAGGCAGTCCGCAAGGCAGATTATGCAGATGACCAAACAACCTTAATAAAGAGCACTCTTGAAAGGATACAAAGCGCAATATGCAGATCATCGTACAGCCGTTTCATTGGTTTGATAATTAGTACGTGAGCAGCCCAGGCTGGAATTAAGCACCGTTACAATCAAGCATGTCTTTAGATCATTATATATTATATCGTCAAATTCTTTATCTTTTCCTCATCTCAATGTTGACTATTCGTAGATTTAAAATTAGAGCCCAGATGAGCACATCGACGGTGATCCATCAGTGCACCAAGTCATTTTTCAATTGCAGAATCTCAACAGGTCGACCAGATTTTCTGTTTAGAAAAGACCCCCGAATTCAATACAGGCCTTACACTTGCCGTAAGCCCACTGTGAAAGAATCAATTAGCTTAGCAACTATTAGGCCTTTCAGAATATTCAGAACAAAATACAGATTTTCCCGGGCCCGTAATCGATACTTATATATTCGTACAGTAGCCTACAGATCTCAGGCTCGTGTCTCGCTAGGGTACAAGACTGCTAAGACTGCCAAGACCCTGTTGGTGGCTTGTGCAGTTGGAGATAATAGATATTGGTCGGCTATAAGCCACGAGCCCTATTTGGACCTGCAACTAAGGACTAACAATAATGTAGCGTAGCCCAACGATAACACATCGTATCCTGGCTCCCTTTTAGTCCTATGGTGAATGTTGATCCGACAAAGTACAGCAGGTGCGCCCTGGGGTTCGACTATAGGGTAGAAACGGAATATGATAGGTAGCGAAGGGCAGCGGGACAGAAAAGCGAACAAATAAAAGAATTTAAGCTCAATAACAGATTGTATCCGGTCCTGAGTATGACGTTAAACTGCTGCAGTGTGTCATCTTTATCGCTGCCGTCATGACCCATTTTGAACATGCCATATTCGACTTTGAAGTATTCTTACTAAACGATACCACGAATCAACCTGCCGGTCTGCGACAAATCGTTTAATAGCGAAACATTAATTGTGTTTCTTAATCACCGAAAAGCTAATTAGATAAGTTAGAGCTAACACCGGCTTTTAAGCTAAAGAATATTTTTACGCTTTGCTTATAGTTATTTTAAAACGGGACCGTATACGGATCATTTATCGACATCGACAACAAACTACGGATTACAGCTATGCGCTACGCTTAGTTACGACCGAAGGGGTTAGTATATAAAGGAAGGGGTTATCTTTGACCTCGGGCGCTGGTTTGGAGTGGTCGGCTAACCGGCAGGGTAGTTAGCAGGCTTAACCTTATTGGGCAAGACCCCGTAACTCTTTCAAGCTCGATAATAGATTATATCCGTTGGACGCGTAGAACCCAAGCATAGATAGCAGGACAGTTTCCTGACTGAAAAGATGGAGACCATGGACCTTGAGAGACCCTGGAGAATTATTAGTTGAATAGACTATGTTCCAAGGCCTTGAATCCAAGCCCTTGTAACGCAGTAAGAGATGCGATCCGATGCGCCCCTAATTGGTTTTCAAACTCCAGGTCTACTCAGATTTTAAAATCAAACTGCCTAGATCTTACATTCGTCCTAAACAATACTATCCGTCTAATAGAAACGATATATTGCCCTATTTAATCCAATATGTCGTAAGAAAACCCGATAAGTGACTATCTCTTCTAAGTCCTTCTACCTTGACCTGTAATCGAATTCATGCTCTTGAACACTTAGAAATACTACAGTTGAGTTGTAATGGAAAGGTTGAAAAACTGGCCATAGTTATTTTACCAGTCAGTCGCCGTGTCATGAGTATTATTGTGTCTTAATTGTAGAATAGCCGTATAGTAGAAGAAATGACATCGTATCTGAGACTAGGTGTTGACTCAAGGCAGTAGAACTACATTGCATATCCGACCGCCGCCGATATCATGCAAATAATGATATGAGCGGCAAATCGCAGACTCAGCTACCCGTGTTTGCCTAATTATGAGAACAGGCAATACGGAAGGAAACGGGCACGGTCAAGCGAAGCAGCCGCATTTGTGGGCCCAAATCGCCACCAGGGCTGAAAGAGAGTATTAAACTTGTATGGCCTCCTTGACGCCTAGTAAATTATTATAATTTGGATATACTTCCAAACACTAGGATTCTAGCCATTGTTGCAGTAGGTCCTGTACATCAGCAGTTTGGGTTATTAAGTTCCGCATTTTATGTAGTAATACTCATTTCGCTCAAATATCTTCCAGATAGATTTAGCTGGCTCCTAATATTTGTCACCTTAACACTAAGATTTATAAAGAGTTAATTCGAAGAATTAGGCCTGCGGGTATTGAGTTTAAATCACCAAATTATTAAACTCTGCAGTATCGATCTGTGATTAATAATTCTAAGACGCACTCGAAATCAATTGACCGCCAAGAAACAACGGCACTAAATCTTTAACATACATCATTCAACTTGATAAATCCATGTCTAAGAATCTGGTAGGTTCATTCTGTGCCCATTAAGTTCCCTACCATCAAAGAGGTTGTAAAAGTTTTATCCCCGCATATAAAAGAACTAGCAAATGTGCAGGCCAAGATCACTGTTCTATCTGCAACCTTACCAATTTTCTTAATGGACTTGTGGGAGACCGCATCAAAATCCAACCCTTTCTATCAATTAATAGTCAACCATAAAGAGACAGTCCATTATAATGTAACTAATATGGGCGTTTTGAGCGTTATAACAAGAAATAAACGGGGTGCGACAAAAGTTGTTTTCAACCCGAGCATTGAACAGCGTAAGAGTCTTGGACAAACTGTTAAATGATAGGTAGAAAAGTTGTTTCACTGTGTTTGGATACTATTGACAAGCCGATGGTGCTATGGAAGGTATATTCGTGCGTCATTCGATATCAGGAATATTCTGCTGGCACTGAATTACCTCAGGGCTCTGTAATTCAAGCGTAGCAGATCGCGTTTAGCTATTTGAAGACTCGCTTTAAGGCGAAATCTACTCCTTCAGACCTATACTAGATGCTAGCAGTTCCAGTTTTAGCAGTGAATACTCAAGAACAAGTGAAACGAGAGTTTATTTCAAGGTTTGTGGAACCACCCTAGCTAAACAGAGATATGATGTACATGCCCGGTATGAGGCGCATTACTTCAACATCATTTTGTACGTTTTTTCTGCCTGGTAGTCCGTAGCGTCAAGGTTGACTTAGAGGGTGAGAGCGGGATGCCTTGTCAAAAGTACAGCGCAGCCAGTCTCGTTTCCAGGTGCATGGTTTCCGGGCTCAATGTTTCTGGAAAATTCGGCACCCCCAAGACAACGTCTTTAGCAAATTTGAAGCACTTTGCACTAGATTCTTTTTGTTCCAGGAAGCTCTTAAACTACCATCGATTCTTTGCTTTTGACACACGGCTAGCTAGTTGCATACGATAGCCAAACGTAAGCACCAACCGTTCTACACCGTTTCAGATTTCTAAAAATCACATGTCCCTTTCATGCCTGTCCTAAAAGGATTTTATAGAAGCCTAAGGTTCGTAACAGCTTCACCTCATTTACTTAAAGAACTTCCACCACGCCAACCTGAAATTTATCAGTGAACCTATCTCTTTCTCAACTAACGTTACGCTAGTATCTGCTCAACGACAACATGAAGGCCGTCGAGAAGATGATGAACCTCATCCAGGCCAACCCTAGAGCGTTATGCTGTAATCATCAACCCGAATCACCTTGCACCAAAGTTGGCTCATTGGCTTGCAAGAATTGTCTCATGGTCGCGGTACATTTAAACCTGTCCCTATACATGTCTTTTAATTCCGTCATAAGACTGACCAGTTCTATTAAAAGTATTGCAGCAAAGGCTGCCAGACCACACACTGGCCAACCCATCGCAAGGATTGCCAGTCGCCTATCATGAAAGGGACCTGGAAACCTCGTTGGATTGCTGAAAGTCGACAGCCCGCGTTCATGACCCACGGGGCTCAGGATCCGGTCAGTTTTGGGGTAGTAAAGTACCTTTGGGGCAATGTCCCAGCCTTTGATGTGATCCAGCTGGGCCAGAATGAGGGGGCTAACTTTCGGAATCCTATGAACTTACTTTTCGCGGGTGGGTTTCTCTTTTGATTTTTAATGCCGATGTATCGTTACAACCTCGCTAATGGTTTCTGCTATAGCGTCGGGAGACCTACGAAACATTGTGCTCTCCGTTGCAAACTTGCCACAGAGCTACCGGTCCCCTCTTAGCATTGTCATCAACGACCTTGAGATCGACATCGTTGCTCGAAACCTAATCTTCCTCTTAATCATGCTAGTAGAAGAAGATCCCAACGTAGCGGCTGAGTCCATGATACACGTCTGGTACTCGGCGCTGGTAACAGAGCCATGCTACGCTCTGCTTCAGGAGAAGCTCAAGCCAATTGTCGAAGATATATGCAACAAGATTGCAGGAAAACCTTCTAAAACCCTCCTCGGCAAGACTTGGAATTTCGGACGTAACTCTCTTCGACTCGTCTTAACTCAAGAAGTGTGGATGAAGCTACCTTCATACTTCGAGGTACCCAGCGGCACGACTAAGGAGACAGCATGCGCCGTCCGTCAAGCCGTCGTAAACGCCCCGTCGCGAGTCGACTATTTCGATCGGGCGCTCTTGCTCCGGTCGCCAGCCATGGGTCTTGGAATGATCAGATATCGCAATGACGGAGTTCTTGTACCCTTTGGACAAGATCGCGAGGCTTTTCTCATCCCAAATCCGTAAGTTCTCCTTTGCTGAAGTCGTCCTTAAGGATTCCTACTGTTGTCCAACACCTAACTTTCCCAGAACCTTCTTCCAGTCATCCAATGAATGGCCCATGATGGATTCTGCAGACCCAACAGATGGGTGGTCAATCAAGACCTTCCTCGCAACGAAGGCCGGGCCTGCCAAGAATGATGTGTACGGCCAGCTATACCACCACCTGAAGCGCCTCTTCGCGAATTTTCATCGCTATCTGCACTCTAAGCCAGTATCCTTCGAGCTCCACCACACAGACGCACAACTTTTGGACAAGACCCTCGCCGGCAGGGTATTCGACCGCATTGAGGTGAGCAACATCTGCGACTCAGGCTACCTCGGCATCGCCACAACCCTGAAGACCTTCGGCCCCCTTTTGCGCAGTTCGTCCGCGAACCCGCACGCGACTCTTATCACAACCTTTCTGAACGCCGTTCCCGAGACCAAGTTGATGTACCAGATGATAAGCCCTTCGGCCGCGGATCTCGTCCACAAGTCCGATACAAGAACAGCCTTAAAGTATATGGAACCCGATCTTACAGCGCCAACAGGAACGCCTGCGGACAATTCAGCGCGTCTCCAAACTACTAGCATCAAAATACTATGTGGCGTCGATCTAGTTGGCGATATGGATAAATACTTCAACCTGTACGTCTAAACCAACCCAGTCCCTCGAAACTGGCCTTTATTTTCCCTTCGCCCCATATATTTGAGCTAAAACTTATATACTGTGCTTTAATATATAGGTACATTCATCAGCACGCCTTTGCACACGCTGCTTTATTCGCTGGGGTAAAGATGAAGGAGAGGCATACGATCATCCCGCCTTGGCCGTTGAGGGTTAAGGGCGATCTGAACCCGACGCAGAAAGACAAAGAAGACTTCAAGCTCTTACTTGGAACTGCGCATGTTGGACATGAGAGATATGTGGAATGGAAAGTCGGAGCTATAAGAGCAGCGGCAGACATGTAGCTGTAGGAGGGGTATATGCAGCGAGGGGGGATCGTGTCTACTAAGGGCTCTGACGGTGAGGTTTTGGTAGACCTATTTTCCTTTTCTGTTGTCGGTGTTGAGGTTTGATATGGCCTTTGATGCTCTTTTAATGGACGTCGCAACGCTCCAAAAGTCTTACTGAGCAAGCGCCTCGCTTCCCATTCTTTCACCAATCTTCACGAGCACGGGGCCTGTCAGGTGAAACAATAGGTCTTAAGGACCGGCCTGCTTCTTTCCTAACAAATAGATAGGGTGCTTGACTAGTTGCCGACCTAATACCTACCTATGTGACAACGTTATTCCTAGTTCATGCAAAGAATCAGTTATCGGGTGAAATTACGAAGTCCTTGAGTTCCGGGGTGTCTCTATCATGTGACTACTGACGTCAGTAAAAGCCATAGCAGACCCTTAAGTACCGTGCTCCCACACTGACTAGACTTTCTACGACGCATCCGCGAATTAACAATATTCAGCGCCACAGCCAACAAGACAACGGCTATAAGTCTTTCACAACGTACCCATCGGCGAAAGCATCTACGCAGCAGGCATCAAACTCAACAATCCGATGTTTAGGAACTTCTTTAGTCCATTCAATAACATTTAATCCCTCAGGTTCTCCAGCCTCAAAACCATTACAATGGTTCTACCACCGTACAAAAAAGATCCAGCGAACATGCGGGCTAAAATTAATGTTGTTTTGTCTGCAACCCCAACAATTTCCCTCAGTGACCCCGTGGCAGAGCTTGATCTAAATCTAGCCCTCTCCATTAATTCCTCAACTAAAGAGGGACAGCCCATCACTATAATGACCGATATGGGCGTTTTTGAAGTTTATGACAAAGAAATAGGCGGCGTGGACATCTTTGCTCAAGGCGGCTTCGGTAACCTCAGGAGCACACAGGACTCTAGCAAGGATATTTGCCTCGGGCTCTTCAGAATCCCCCATAAGTGCCTTTGTCACAATCAAGACTTGCGAGAGCTAGGCTTTCGGTTCATTACAATTCCTGGAGACGGATCGACGATCATAGTGACGCACAAGTTGAACTGGGATCGCATCTTTCGGTATGAAAAGAAACGTTGCAAGAGCGACTTAGTTCCCGGGGAAAGTTTCAAAATCGGAATTCTTAAGAAATATTTCGGAACCATGTGGTGGTGCTGGGGTGATCTGGAGACAGACCTGAAAGATAAGAAGCTACATACTTGGCGTTCCGGTCCCTTCCATGAGGAGAAGCCAGATGACGATCTTGTACGGGAAGGAAACTGGGTACTCGGTGAGGGGGGCATATATCTTGACTTTCAAGATGTTACGAAGGATGGATGGGCAAGCTTTGAGGTTGTCGCATGATATCCTCGGCACCTTCACCGACCTTCTTTTCGGAATTGACAAACAAGAGTCTCTTTTCGCTTTGTCGATTTCTTCAAAGGCGCCTAACAGTCGCTAAGTAGGGGGTAGCAGCCTCTAGGTATGATACTACGCCTATGTAGGATCCAGAAAAGGGGAACTTCCGTGATCCTACAGGTCTGTCTATGCCCATAAAGCCACATTTGTATGCAATATCGCGTTCTGGGTAACAATTTGAAATTCTATCACATCTTAACGTACAAGCTTTCTCCATCCATTCAAAATCATTCCATCATTCCAGCTCGAGCTCCGACCATATACATCTAGTCCCAAAGAATAATACCCTTAAGCCTTGCAGTATCCATGCTTAACAATGTCGTGCTCATCGCCGTGGCAATTAATCTTATCGGAGTCGGCCTCGCAGGTACGGACGAACGATCCGCTGTCGAGGTAAAGAGAGTGAGGCATGTTGTTGCCGTCACAGTCGCCCAGCTTCAGCTTCTCTGTGCCACCGGGGAGCGAGAAGGTGATATCGCAAGGGTTATCGGTTAAAGGAGCCAGCGACTGGATGTTGGGGCACGCGCTGTCGCCCTCTACCCATACAACCCAGTAGTTGGCTTCGTTTGAGGTCTGGAGCTGCTGTCCGAAACCGACTGGAACGGGGTCTCTGGCTTGGAGGCGATGGGTAGTTGAGTCTGAACCGACATTCAATGGCGAGCCCATGGCGCCAGCGAAGAGAGTAGCGACGAAGATTGTGATAGCTTGCATTTTGAATGAGACAGTGTTGTTGTTGTTGTTGTTGTTGTTGTTGTTGTTGTTGTTGTTGTTGTTGTTGTTGTTGTTGTTGTTGATGATAAAGGCGTTTGCAGCTTGAAGCTAGTTGTGAAGTTGTAATTCGTGGTCTAAGTAATTTGAAGTGTGATGTTTGGTGTGTGATGATGATTTTAAGTTCTTGTAAACACTGAGGGAGTCGCATTTATATACTTTTCGATCGATTATAATAGAAGCTACGGGGTGAGCGTGCCCAACTCTCCAGATTTCGTCTCTCGTCTGCGAAACTCGCCGACTACGATGCCGTCCTCGCAGGGAAACAATCCATTTCGTCATAGGTATTCTTTTCACACAACGTTAATGGAGGCTAAGAAAAGAAGGATGAGGCGTTTTGGATAGCGAGTCTCAAACGTACTGGCAATAGTATAGAGAATTGATCTCCATCGCAGAGTAGGAGTTCACGAGAGGCAAACAGGAACCACTTCAAGCTAATTTTAGAGACAGTTTCAACGTTTCCATTCAACTAAACTACAGCTATGGCAATTAGCATTGTTGATCATCTCTAGATCAAAGGACAATGTTAGGGTTGGGTTTACTTCATACGTCACGCTGGTAACATACTATGGCTGGTTACATGTTTGACCCAACCCTTATCGATACGTAGGAAGATCGCCATGAAATAGTCAATATTCCTTCAAGGCTATGCTGTGGAGGTAGATCAACTGACCATTATTTGCTTAGCAGCTAACCGTATTTAGAACGTAGGTAAAGCATACTAAATCTTATCCGACTAAAATACAAATATTAATTTTAATTAATTAATTTATTAGCATATAATATATTAAACAAAAAATGCTTACAAGTACTTAATAAATCTTAGTTAGTTATAGTTTAAATATTTATTAAAAACTAGCTATTTTTTAATATAAACTATAATATTATAATATTAAAATAATAAAAAAGCAAAACTACTTACGTTATATAATAATTAATATTAAAAGCTATATTAAAAACGAATTAAATAACTAAAAAGCTAAAAAAAATAACGCTATTATAATTAATAAAACAAAAATATTTAATAATAATAATAAATAGTAAAATTTAATTAAATATTTATTTTATATTTATATTTAAATAATATAATATATATTAAAGCTTTTAAAGCTTTATTATTAAAAAGAAAAAGCGAATAATATTTTATTACTATTATTTTTAAAAAACTTTATTTTTAAATTGTTTGCTTTAAATAATATTAAAAAATAAAATTTATATTAAAATAATATAAATTAAAAAAGCTTTATGCTTTTTAAATTAAATATTATAAAATATAATAAATATATTATTTTAAATAATAATATTATTTTATAAAATATTTTGCTTAATATAAATAGCTTATTTATTAATAATCTTTTTATAAAATATTTATTTATTAATATTTTATAATACTTTTAAAACGATTAAAATAATAAAAGCAAAAAAGACTTTATTAATATTTTATTAAGTTTTTTTTTTAAAAACTTTTTATATTTTTTTTAAATAATAATTTTATTTAGCTTAAAATTTTTAAATAAACTATATTATAAAGCTATATAAGTTAAAATAATAATTAATTATATTAAAATATTGCTTTAACTAGCTATTTATATTAATAGTATTATATATATTATTTTTAAAAAATACTTTTTTTAAACTTTATAACTAAAACTATAGCATAATATATATAATACTTTTTTATATACTTATATAATACTTATTAAATATTAAGTTTAATATTTATATTAATATATATTAACTTTTTAATTAAATATATATTTATATTTAAATAAAACTATTAAATAATATAATTATAAATGTATTAATATTTAATATTATAGCTAACTCGATTTTATATTATTTTAAATAAAAAACTAAATAAATAATAAGTATTTTAATATTTTTTAAACCTAAAAAAAGATTTAATAAGCATATAATTTTTTAAACCTTTAATAAGTAGTTATAATTTAAATATTAATTATAAAAAAAAACTTTAATAAAAAAAAAGCGTATATTTAATAAGTAAATGTTAATAATTACGCTAAAAATATAATTAACAAAAATAGCGAACTATATAATAAATTATATAAAATTTAGTTTTTAAAAACAAAAGCTAATATAATAAGTTATTTTAAATATTTTTAAAGTATTAATTAATTAATTTTTTAATAAATTATAAGCAGCTAACTTAAATATTAAGTTTAATATATAAATTATATAAATTATTTTAATTAATATTATTATTTAAAAGTTTTATTATATTTTATTAATTATTTAGCTTTAATTAAAAAAGCTATATTTTTTAAGCATATTTAAACTAATGTTTAATTAATTTATTAATATATTAAAAATAATAAAAACTAAAAAAAGTTTTATTATAAATAAATATTTTATTAATATTTATTAAATATTTATTAATATTTTATAGCTTAATATTATTATAATAATAAAAAACTTAAAATAGTTTACTTTAATTATAACATTATAATATAATAATAAATTTTTAAAAATAAGATCTTATTAATAATATATAAAAAATATACTTATTTTTATTATTTATTTATAATATAACTTATTAATATTATTAACATATATATATATATAATATAAAAATTTTAAACAATTAATACTAATAAAATTAAAAGTATATTATAAAATATTATTAAATATTTATTAATTAATTATTAAAATATAGCTACTTTTTTATATAGTTTTATATATATTAATTTTTGCTATAAATTTAATAGCTTAATTATAACTAATGTTTATATTAACTTTATAAATAAAAAATAAAAATATTATATATTTTATAAATAAAAAGCTATTTATTTATTTTTTAAATCTAATTATTTAAAGCTTTAATATAAATAAAAGCTTTATTATTAATATAATTTTAACTAAATTAATA